>CAJGYO010000115.1:0-84246 GCA_904845875.1 Miscanthus lutarioriparius
CGATGGAACTCCAGGTGACGAGGCTCAAGTGGAATCTCGCTTCGGCCCGTTTGGAGATAGTGCTAGTGTCGGTGCAAGATAGGTGCATCTGCTTATGCCTCTTTTAGTACCATAGGCTCAGAAATCGCTTTTACCTAACCCAATGGTACTCCCAGGTCATGGGGGTCAAGGGAAATGTTTTCAGCCTGCTTTGAAGATAAAAGTTAGTATTAGTGTAAAGATAGGTGTACTGGCTTCAGCCGTATCAAGGCTCTGAAATCATTTCGGAAGCAATTCGATGGAAGTCCTAGGACGAGGCTCAACTGAATCTCGTTTTGGTCTGTTATTTGGAGATAGTGTTAGTGTCGGTGCGAAGATAGGTGCACGGTTTGTTCCAAAAAAAGCTCGGAAATCATTTTAACCGCACTTGATGGAACTCCTGGTGACGCAGGCTCATGTGGAATCGTCTGCTGGGCCTCGTTCGGAGATAGTGTTAGTTCGGTGCAAGATAGGTGCACGGTTTGTCACTTTAGTACCGTAGGAGGCTTAGAAATCATTTTGGACGCATCCAATGGTACTCTCTAGGTGATGGGGGTCAGTGGAAGCTCGCTTCAAATTGCTTGAAGATAGTGTTAGTATTAGTACAAGATAGGTGCAACGATTTGTACTAACAAGGCTTGGAAATCATTTCGAAGCACACGATGGAACTCCTAGGTGACGAGGCTCAAGTGGAATCTGCGTCGGTCCGTTTGGAGATAGTGTTAGTGTCGGTTGCAAGATAGGTGCAAATGGTTTGCGCCTTTAGCATCGATATAGGCTTAGAAATCATTTTGGACGCACTCCAATGGTATTTTCCAAGGTGATGGGGGTCAAGTGGAAGCTCGTTTCACCAGCTTGAGATAGTGTTAGTATTAGTGCAAGATAGGTGCACGGTTTGTGCCGAACAAGGCTTGGAAATCATTTGAAGCTACGATGGAACTCCTAGGTGACGAGGCTCAAGTGGAATCTTGTTTCGGGTCCGGTTGGAGATAGTATTAGTATTAGTGCAAGATAGGTGCACGGTTTGTTCCAAACATGGTTTCGAAATCATTTTGACCGCACCCTATAGAACTCCTAGGGTGACGAGGCTCAAGTGGAATCTCGCTTCAGTCCCGCTTTGGAGATAGTGGCAGTATTAGTGCAAGATAGGTGTACGGTTTGTTGCAAACAAGGCTCGGAAATCATTTTGACCGCACACCATAGAACTCCCAGGTGACGAGGCTCAAGTGGAATCTTGTTTCGGTCCATTTGGATATAGTGTTGGTATTAGTGCAAGATAGGTGCACGGTTTGTGCCAAACGCACCATAGGCGTGGGAAATCATTTTGGACGCACCCGATGGTACTCCTAGGTGACGAGGCTCAAGTGGATGCTTGTTTCAGCCCATTTGGAGATAGTGCTAATATTGGACGCAAGATAATTGCAAGTTTGCACCGATTGTACCTGGTCTCGAAATCATTTTGGACGCACCCGATGGAACTCCTAGGTGACGGGTTCATGTGGAATCTCGCTTTCTTTCGTTTGGAGATAGTGTTAGTCGGTGCAAGATAGGTGCATGGTTTGCTGCCTTTGGTACCAGAGGCTGAGAAATCATTTTGGACGCACCCAATGGAACTTCCCTAGGTGACGAGGCTCAAGTGGAAGCTCGTTTCAGCCTATTTGGAGATAGTGCTAATGTTGACGCAAGATAGGTGCACCGTTTGTGCGTAACAAGTCTCGAAATCATTTTGAACACACCCGATGGAACTCCTAGGTGACGTGGTCATGTGGAATTCGTTTCAGTCTGCTTTGGAGATAGTGTTAGTGTCGATTGCAAGATAGGTGCACCGTTTATGCTTCTTTTAGTACCATATAGGCTCGAAATCGTTTTTGGACGAACCCAATGGTACTCTAGGTGATGGGGGTCAAGTGGAAGCTCGTTTCAGTCCGCTTTGAGAGATAGTGTGTTAGTATTAGTGCAAGATAGGTGCATGGTTTGCAATCGCAAACAAGGCTCGGAAATCATTTTGACTGCACAACTGATGGAACTCCTAGGTGACGAGGGCTCAATGGAATCTTGTTTCGGTCTGTTTGGAGATAGTGTTAGTGTTAGTGCAAGATAGGTGCACGGTTTGCTTGCCTTAGTACCGTGAGGCTCGAAATCATTTTGGACGCACCCAATGGAACTCCTAGGTGATGGGGGTCAAGTGGAAGCTCGCTTCAGTCCGCTTGGAGATAGTGTTAGTATTAGTGCAAGATAGGTGCAATGCCTTGCCGAACAAAGGCTTGGAAATCATTTCGGAAGCACACCGATGGAACTCCTAGGTGACGAGGCTCAAGTGGAATCTCGCTTCGATCTATTTGGAGATAGTGTTAGTGTTAGTGCAAGATAGGTGCATGGTTTGCGCAGCTTTAGTACCATAGGCTTAGAAATCATTTTGGACGCAATCCAATGGTACTCCCAAGTTGATGGGGGTCAAGTGGAAGCTCATTTCAATCAGTTTGGAGATAGTGTTAGTATTAGTGCAAGATAGGTGCACGGTTTGTGCCTCCTAAGTAACAAGGCTTGGAAATCATTTCGAAGCACATGATGGAACTCCTAGGTGACGAGGCTCAAGTGGAATCTCGCTTCGGTCTGCTTGGAGATAGTGTTAGTGTTAGTGCAAGATAGGTGCATGGTTTGCCTTTAGTACCATAGGCTTAGAAATCATTTTGGACGCACCCAATGGTACTCCTAGGTGATGGGGTCAAGTGGAATCTCGTTTCAGTCAGTTTGGAGATAGTGTTAGTATTAGTGCAAGATAGGTGCACGGTTTGCCAGCTTAGAACAAGGCTTGGAAATCATTTCGAAGGCACCCGATGGAACTCCTAGGTGACGAGGCTCAAGTGGAATCTTGTTTTGGTCCATTTGGAGATAGTATTAGTATTAGTGCAAGATAGGTGTACGGTTTGTTCCAAACATGGCTCGGAAATCATTTTGACCGCACTTTGATAGAACTCCTAGGTGACGAGGCTCAAGTGGAATCTCGTTTCGGTCCGTTTGGAGATAGTGTTAGTATTAGTGTAAGATAGGTGCACGGTTTGTTGCAAACAAGGCTCGGAAATCATTTTGACCGCACACCATAGAACTCCTAGGTGACGAGGCTCAAGTGGAATCTCGTTTTGGTCCATTTGGATATAGTGTTGGTATTAGTGCAAGATAGGTGCACGGTTTGTGCCAAACGTACCATAGGCTCAGAAATCATTTTGGACGCACCCGATGGTACTCCTAGGTGACGAGGCTCAAGTGGATGCTTGTTTCAGCCCATTAGGAGATAGTGCTAATGTTGACGCAAGATAATTGCAAGTTTTGCATCGATTGTGCCCTGGTTTTGAAAATCGTTTTGGACGCACCCGATGGAACTCCTAGGTGACGTGGTTCATGTGGAATCTCGTTTCGTTCTGTTTGGAGACAGTGTTAGTGTCGGTGCAAGATAGGTGCATGGTTTGCGCCCTTTGGTACCGTAGGCTGAGAAATCATTTTGGACGCACCCAATGGTACTCCTAGGTGACGAGGCTCAAGTGGAAGCTCGTTTCAGTCTATTTGGAGATAGTGCTAATGTTGACGCAAGATAGGTGCACGGTTTGTGCAGTAACAAGTCTCGAAATCATTTTGAACACACCCGATGGAACTCCTAGGTGACGTGGGTCTTGTGGAATTGTTTCGGGTCTGTTTGGAGATAGTGTTAGTGTCGGTGCAAGATAGGTGCACGGTTTATGCCTCTTAGTACCATAGGCTCGTAAATCATTTTGGACGAACCCAATGGTACCCTAGGTGATGGGGGTCAAGTGGAAGCTCGTTTCAGTCCATTTGAAGATAGTGTTAGTATTAGTGCAAGATAGGTGTACGGCTTGTGCTCTTAACAAGGCTCAAATCATTTCGAAGCACCGATGGAAGTCCTAGGTGACGAGGCTCAAGTGGAATCTTGTTTCGTCCGCTTTGGAGATAGTGTTAGTATTAGTGCAAGATAGGTGCACGGTTTGTTCCAAACAAGGCTCGGAAATCATTTTGACCGCACCGATGGAACTCCTTGGTGACGAGGCTCAAGTGGAATCTCGTTTCGTCTGTTTGGAGATAGTGTTAGTGTCGGTGCAAGATAGGTTTGCGCCCTTTGGTACCGTGAGGCTCGAGAAATCATTTTGGACGCACCCAATGGTACTCCTATGTGATAGGCTCAAGTGGAAGCTCGTTTCAGTCTATTTGGAGATAGTGCTAGTGTTAGTGCAAGATAGGTGCACGGTTTGTGCAGTAACAAGTCTTGGAAATCATTTTGGACACACCCAATGGAACTCCTAGGTGACGAGGCTCATGTGGAATCTTCGTTTCGGTCATTTGGAGATAGTGTTAGTGTCGGTGCAAGATAGGTGCACGGTTTTAGTATTATAGGCGTAAATCGCTTTAGTACCATAGGTTTTCGAAATCATTTTGGACGAACCCAATGGTACTCCTAGTGTGGTAAATAGTGGCTCAAGTGGAAGCTCGTTTCGGTCCGTTTGGAGATAGTGTTAGTATTAGTGCAAGATAGGTGCACGGTTTGTTTGTGCCGTAACAAGGCTCTGGAAATCATTTTGAAGCGCACCATGGAACCCCTAGGTGACGAGGCTCATGGAATCTCATTTGTTTCGATCCGCTTGGAGATAGTGTTTGGTAGTTTAGAAAGTGCAAGATAGGTGCACGGTTTGTTCCAAACAAGGCTCCATTTGGAAATCATTTTGACAAGATACCGATGGAACTGGAAATCATTTTGGTGACGAGGCTCAAGTGGAATCAAGTGGAATTTGCTTCGGTCTGTTTGGAGATAGTGTTAGTGTCGGTGCAAGATAGGTGCACGGTTTGTGCCCTTTAGTACCATAGGCTTAGAAATCATTTTGGACGCACCCAATGGTACTCCTAGGTGATGGGGTCAAGTGGAAGCTCGTTTCAGTCCATTTGGAGATAATGTTAGTATTAGTGCAAGATAGGTGCACGGTTTGTGCCGAACAAGGCTTGGAAATCATTTTGGAAGCACACGATGGAACTCCTAGGTGACGAGGCTCAAGTGGAATCTTGTTTCGGTCCGTTTGGAGATAGTATTAGTATTAGTGCAAGATAGGTGCACGGTTTGTTCCAAACATGGCTCGGAAATCATTTTGACTGCACCCGATAGAATTCATAGGTGACAAGGCTCAAGTGGAATCTCGTTTCGGTCCGTTTGGAGATAGTGTTAGTATTAGTGAAAGATAGGTGCACGGTTTGTTGCAAACAAGGCTCGGAAATCATTTTGACCACACACCATAGAACTCCTAGGTGACGAGGCTCAAGTGGAATCTTGTTTCGTCCATTTGGATATAGTGTTGGTATTAGTGCAAGATAGGTGCACGGTTTGTGCCAAACGTACCATAGGCTCGAAAAATCGCTTTTGGACGCACCTGATGGTACTCCTAGGTGACGAGGCTCAAGTGGATGCTTGTTTCAGTCCATTTGGAGATAGTGCTAATCTTGACGCAAGATAATTGCATGTTTTGCAACCGATTGTACCCTAGTCTCTCAAAAATCATTTTGGAACACACCCGATGGAACTGCTAGGTGACATGGGTCATGTGGAATTCGTTTGGTCTGTTTGGAGATAGTGTTAGTGTCGGTGCAAGATAGGTGCACGGTTTGGCGCCTTTAGTACCGAGATAGGCTCAGAAATCATTTTGGACGCAACCCAATGGTACTCCTAGGTGATGGGGGTCAAGTGGAAGCTTGTTTCAGTCCGTTTGAAGATAGTGTTAGTATTAGTGCAAGATAGGTGCACGGTTTGTGCCGTAACAAGGCTCTGAAATCATTTTGGAAGCACTCGATGGAACTCCCTATGTGATGAGGCTCAAGTGGAATCTTGTTTCGTCCGTTTGGAGATAGTGTTAGTATTAGTGCAAGATAGGTGCAACGGTTTGTTCCAAACAAGGCTTGGTAATCATTTTGGAAGCACACGATGGAACTCCCTAGGTGACGAGGCTCAAGTGGAATCTTGTTTCGGTCCGCTTTGGAGATAGTATTAGTATTAGTGCAAGTAGGTGCAAGGTTTGTTCCAAACAAGGCTCGAAATCATTTTGACCGCACTTTTGGATAGAACTCCTAGGTGACGAGGCTCAAGTGGAATCTGTTTCGGTCCGCTTTGGAGATAGTGTTAGTATTAGTGCAAGATAGGTGCACCTGTTTGTTTGTTACAAACAAGGCTCGAAATCATTTTGACCGCACACCATAGAACTCCTAGGTGACGAGGCTCAAGTGGAATCTCGTTTCGGTCCATTTGGATATAGTGTTGGTTTTAGTGCAAGAAAGGTGCACGGTTTGTGCCAAACGTACCCTAGGCTCGGAAATCATTTTGGACGCACCCGATGGGTACCCTAGGTGACGAGGCTCAAGTGGATGCTTGTTTCAGTCCATTTGGAGATAGTGTTAATCTTGACGCAAGATAGGTGCATGTTTTGCACCAATGTACCCTGGTCTCGAAAATCATTTTGGACGCACCCAATGGTACTCCTAGGTGACGAGGCTCAAGTGGAAGCTCGTTTCAGTCTATTTGGAGATAGTGCTAATGTTGACTGCAAGATAGGTGCACGGTTTTGTGCAGAACAAGTCTCGAAATCATTTTGAACACACCGATGGAACTCCTAGGTGACGGGTCATGTGGAACTTCGCTTCGGTCTGTTTGGAGATAGTGTTAGTGTCGAGTGCAAGATAGGTGCACGGTTTGGTTTGCGCCTTTAGTACCATAGGCTCAGAAATCATTTTGGACGAACCCAATGGTACTCCTAGGTGATGGCAGGTCAAGTGGAAGCTCGTTTCAGTCCATTTGAAGATAGTGTTAGTGTTAGTGCAAGATAGGTGCACGGTTTGTGCCGAACAAGGCTCTGCAAATCATTTTGGAAGCACCCGATGGAACTCCTATGTGATGAGGCTCAAGTGAAATCTTGTTTCGTCCATTTTTGAGATAGTGTTAGTATTAGTGCAAGATAGGTGCATGGTATGTCCCAAACAAGGCTCGGAAATCATTTTGACCGCACCGATGGAACTCCTAGGTGACGCAGGCTCAAGTGGAATCTCGTTTTTCGGTCTGTTTGGAGATAGTGTTAGTGTCGGTGCAAGATAGGTGCACGGTTTGCGCCCTTTAGTACCGTGAGGCTTAGAAATCATTTTGGACGCACCCAATGGTACTCCTAGGTGATGGGGGTCAAGTGGAAGCTGCTTCAGTCCTGTTTGGAGATAGTGTTAGTATTAGTGCAAGATAGGCTGTTTACGGTTTGTGCCGTAACAAGGCTCGGAAATGATTTTGGAAGCACCCGATGGAAGTCCTAGGTGACGAGGCTCAAGTGGAATCTCGTTTCGGGTCTGTTTGGAGATAGTGTTAGTGTCGGTGCAAGATAGGTGCACGGTTTTGCGCCTTTAGTACCATAGGCTCAGAAATCATTTTGGACGAACCCAATGGTACTCCTAGGTGATGGGGTCAAGTGGAAGCTCGTTTCAGTCCGTTTGAAGATAGTGTTAGTATTAGTGCAAGATAGGTGCACGGTTTGTGCGTAACAAGGCTCTGAAATGATTTTTTGAAGCACCCGATGGAAGTCCTAGGTGACGAGGCTCAAGTGGAATCTCGTTTCGGTCTGTTTGGAGATAGTGTTAGTGTCGGTGCAAGATAGGTGCACGGTTTGTTGCCTTTAGTACCGTAGGCTTAGAAATCATTTTGGACGCACCCAATGGTACTCCTAGGTGACCAGGGTCAAGTGGAAGCTCATTTCTGTCCGTTTGGAGATAGTGTTAGTATTAGTGCAAGATAGGTGCACGATTTGTGCTGAACAAGGCTTGGAAATCATTTCGGAAGCACACGATGGAACTCCTAGGTGACGAGGCTCAAGTGGAATCTCGTTTAGGTCTGTTTGGAGATAGTGTTAGTATCGTGCAAGATAGGTGCTTGGTTTGCGCCTTTAGTACCATAGGCTTAGAAATCATTTTGGACGCACCCAATGGTACTCCTAGGTTGATGGGGTCAAGTGGAAGCTCGTTTCAGTCCATTTTGGAGATAGTGTTAGTATTAGTGCAAGATAGGTGCACGATTTGTGCTGAACAAGGCTTGGAAATCATTTCAGAAGCACACGATGGAACTCCTAGGTGACGAGGCTCAAGTGGAATCTTGTTTCGGTCCGTTTGGAGATAGTATTAGTATTAGTGCAAGATAGGTGCACGGTTTGTTCCAAACATGGCTCGGAAATCATTTTGACCGCACCCTATAGAACTCCTAGGTGACGAGGCTCAAGTGGAATCTCGTGCTTCGTCCGCTTGGAGATAGTGTTAGTATTAGTGCAAGATAGGTGCACGGTTTGTTGCAAACAAGGCTCAGAAATCATTTTGACCGCACACCATAGAACTCCTAGGTGACGAGGCTCAAGTGGAATCTCGCCGGGTCCATTTGGATATAGTGTTGGTATTAGTGCAAGATAGGTGCACGGTTTGTGCCAAACGTACCATAGGCTCAGAAATCATTTTGGACGCACCCGATGGTACTCCTAGGTAACGAGGCTCAAGTGGATGCTTGTTTCAGCCCATTTGGAGATAGTGCTAATGTTGACGCAAGATAATTGCAAGTTTTGCAATCGATTGTACCCTGGTCTCGAAAATCATTTTGGACACACCCGATGAAACTCCTAGGTGACGTGGGTTCATGTGGAATCTCGTTTCGCTCTGTTTGGAGACAAGTGTTAGTTCGGTGCAAGATAGGTGCATGGTTTGCGCCCTTTGGTACCGTGAGGGCTGAGAAATCATTTTGGACGCACCCAATGGTACTCCTAGGTGACGAGGCTCAAGTGGAAGCTCGTTTTAGTCTATTTGGAGATAGTGCTAATGTTGACGCAAGATAGGTGCACGGTTTGTGCAGTAACAAGTCTCGAAATCATTTTGAACACACCCAATGGAACTCCTAGGTGACGTGGGTCATGTGGAATTCGTTTCGGTCTGTTTGGAGATAGTGTTAGTGTCGGTGCAAGATAGGTGCACGGTTTATGCTTCTTTAGTACCATAGGCTCAGAAATCGTTTTGCACGAACCCAATGGTACTCCTAGGTGATGGGGGTCAAGTGAAAGCTCGTTTCAGTCCGCTTTGAAGATAGTGTTAGTATTAGTGCAAGATAGGTGCAACGGTTTGTGCCGTAACAAGGCTCTGAAATCATTTTGGAAGCACTCGATGGAACTCCTATGTGATGAGGCTCAAGTGAAATCTTGTTTCGTCCGTTTGGAGATAGTGTTAGTATTAGTGCAAGATAGGTGCACGGTTTGTGCCGAACAAGGCTTGGAAATCATTTTTGAAGCACACGATGGAACTCCCTAGGTGACAAGGCTCAAGTGGAATCTCTGTTTCGGTCCATTTGGAGATAGTGTTAGTATTAGTGCAAGATAGGTGCAAGGTTTGTTCCAAACAAGGCTCGGAAATCATTTTGACCGCACACGATAGAACTCCTAGGTGACGAGGCTCAAGTGGAATCTCGTTTCGTCCGCTTGGAGATAGTGTTAGTATTAGTGCAAGATAGGTGCACGATTTGTGCCAAACAAGGCTCGGAAATCATTTTGAAGCACACGATGGAACTCCGAGGTGACGAGGCTCAAGTGGAATCTCGTTTCGGTCTGTTTGGAGATAGTGTTAGTGTCGGTGCAAGATAGGTGCATGGTTTGCCCTTTAGTACCATAGGCTTAGAAATCATTTTGGACGCACCAATGGTACTCCTAGGTGATGGGGGTCAAGTGGAAGCTCGTTTCAGTCCGTTTGGAGATAGTGTTAGTATTAGTGCAAGATAGGTGCACGGTTTGTGCCGTAACAAGGCTTGGAAATCATTTCGAAGCACACGATGGAACTCCTAGGTGACGAGGCTCAAGTGGAATCTTGTTTCGGGTCCGTTTGGAGATAGTATTAGTATTAGTGCAAGATAGGTGCACGGTTTGTTCCAAACATGGCTCGAAAATCATTTTGACTGCACCCTATAGAACTCCTAGGTGACGAGGCTCAAGTGGAATCTCGTTTTCGGTCCGTTTGGAGATAGTGTTAGTATTAGTGCAAGATAGGTGCACGGTTTGTTGCAAACAAGGCTCGAAATCATTTTGACCGCACACCATAGAAGTCCTAGGTGACAAGGCTCAAGTGGAATCTCGTTTCGTCCATTTGGATATAGTGTTGGTATTAGTGCAAGATAGGTTCACGGTTTGTGCCAAACGTACCATAGGCTCAGAAATCATTTTGGACGCACCCGATGGTACTCCTAGGTGACGAGGCTCAAGTGGATGCTTGTTTCAGTCCATTTGGAGATAGTGCTAATGTTGAAGCAAGATAATTGCAAGTTTTGCACCGAATGTACCCTGGTCTCGAAAATCATTTTGGACGCACCCGATGGAACTCCTAGGTGACGTGGTTCATGTGGAATCTCATTTCGTTTTATTTGGAGACAGTGTTAGTGTCGGTGCAAGATAGGTGCATGGTTTGCGCCTTTGGTACCGTCAGAGGCTGAGAAATCATTTTGGACGCACTCCAATGGTACTCCTAGGTGACGATGCTCAAGTGGAAGCTCGTTTCAGTCTATTTGGAGATAGTGCTAATGTTGATGCAAGATAGGTGCACGGTTTGTGCAGAACAAGTCTCGGAAATCATTTTGAACACACCCGATGGAACTCCTAGGTGACGTGGGTCATGTGGAATTCGTTTCGGTCTGTTTGGAGATAGTGTTAGTGTCGGTGCAAGATAGGTGCACGGTTTGTGCCCTTTAGTACCATAGGCTCAGAAATCGTTTTGGACGAACCCAATGGTACCTCTAGGTGATGGGGGTCAAGTGGAAGCTCGTTTCAGTCCGCTTGAAGATAGTGTTAGTATTAGTGCAAGATAGGTGCACGGTTTGTGCGAACAAAGGCTTGGAAATCATTTCGAAGCACACGATGGAACTCCTAGGTGACGAGGCTCAAGTGGAATCTTGTTTCGTCCGCTTGGAGATAGTATTAGTATTAGTGCAAGATAGGTTTACGGTGTGTTCCTAACATGGCTTGAAATCATTTTGACCGCACCCGATAGAACTCCTTGGTGACGAGGCTCAAGTGGAATCTCGTTTTGGTCTGTTTGGAGATAGTGTTAGTGTTAGTGGCAAAAGATAGGTGCACGGTTTGTGCCCTTTAGTACCGTAGAGGCTTAGAAATCATTTTGGACGCACCCAATGGTACTCCTAGGTGATGGGGGTCAAGTGGATGCTCGTTTCAGTCCGTTTGGAGATAGTGTTAGTATTAGTGCAAGATAGGTGCACGATTTGTGCCGAACAAGGCTTGGAAATCATTTCGGAAGCACACAATGGAACTTCTAGGTGATGAGGCTCAAGTGGAATCTTGTTTCGGTCTGTTTAGAGATAGTGTTAGTATTAGTGCAAGATAGGTGCACGGTTTGTTCCAAACAAGGCTCGGAAATTATTTTGACCGCACTGATAGAACTCCTTGGTGATGAGGCTCAAGTGGGATCTCGTTTCGTCTGTTTGGAGATAGTGTTAGTGTGGGGCAAGATAGGTGCACGGTTTTTGCGCTCGTTAGTACCGTGAGGCTTAGAAATCATTTTGGACGCACCTGATGGAACTCCTAGGTGACGTGGTTCATGTGGAATCTCGCTTTCGTCTGTTCTGAGATAGTGTTACAGTGTTGCAAGTGTCGGTGCATGGTTTCATGCCTTTGGTACCGTGAGGCTTAGAAATCATTTTGGACGCACCCATTGGTACTCCTAGGTGATGGGGGTCAAGTGGAAGCTTGTTTCAGTCCGTTTGAAGATAGTGTTAGTATTAGTGCAAGATAGGCGCACGGTTTGCCAGCTTTAACAAGGCTTGGAAATCATTCGGAAGCACTCGATGGAACTCCTATGTGATGAGGCTCAAGTGAAATCTTGTTTCGGTCCGTTTGGAGATAGTGTTAGTATTAGTGCAAGATAGGTGCACGGTTTGTGCCGAACAAGGCTTGGTAATCATTTCGGAAGCACACGATGGAACTCCTAGGTGACGAGGCTCAAGTGGAATCTTGTTTCGGTCCGTTTGGAGATAGTATTAGTATTAGTGCAAGGTAGGTGCAAGGTTTGTTCCAAACAAGGCTCGGAAATCATTTTGACCGCACCCGATAGAACTCCTAGGTGACGAGGCTCAAGTGGAATCTCGTTTCGGTCCGTTTGGAGATAGTGTTAGTATTAGTGCAAGATAGGTGCACGGTTTGTTACAAACAAGGCTCGGAAATCATTTTGACCGCACACCATAGAACTCCTAGGTGACGAAGCTCAAGTGGAATCTCGTTTCGGTCCATTTGGATATAGTGTTGGTTTTAGTGCAAGAAAGGTCCACGGTTTGTGCCAAACGTACCCTAGGCTCAGAAATCGTTTTGGACGCACCCGATGGTACTCCTAGGTGACGAGGCTCAAGTGGATGCTTGTTTCAGTCCATTTGGAGATAGTGCTAATCTTGACGCAAGATAATTGCATGTTTTGCAACCGAATGTACCTGGTCTCGAAAATCGCTTTGGACGCACCCAATGGTACTCCTAGGTGACGAGGCTCAAGTGGAAGCTCGTTTCAGTCTATTTGGAGATAGTGCTAATGTTGACTCAAGATAGGTGCACGGGTTTGTGCAGAACAAGTCTCGAAATCATTTTGAACACACCCAATGGAACTCCTAGGTGACGTGGGTCATGTGGAACTCGCTTCGGTCTGTTTGGAGATAGTGTTAGTGTCGGTGCAAGATAGGTGCACGGTTTGCGCCCTTTAGTACCATAGGCTCAGAAATCGTTTTGGACGAACCCAATGGTACTCCTAGGTGATGGGGGTCAAGTGGAAGCTCGTTTCAGTCCGCTTGAAGATAGTGTTAGTGTTAGTGCAAGATAGGTGCACGGTTTGTGCCGAACAAGGCTCGCAATCATTTTGGAAGCACCGATGGAACTCCTATGTGATGAGGCTCAAGTGAAATCTTGTTTCGGTCCGTTTGGAGATAGTGTTAGTATTAGTGCAAGATAGGTGCATGGTTTGTCCCAAACAAGGCTCGGAAATCATTGTGACCGCACCCGATGGAACTCCTTGGTGACGAGGCTCAAGTGGAATCTCGTTTGGTCTGTTTGGAGATAGTGTTAGTGTCGGTGCAAGATAGGTGCACGGTTTTGCCTTTAGTACCATAGGCTTAGAAATCATTTTGGACGCACCCAATGGTACTCCTAGGTGATGGGGGTCAATTGGAAGCTCGTTTCAGTCCGTTTGGAGATAGTGTTAGTATTAGTGCAAAATAGGTGCACGGTTTGTGCCCAACAAGGCTTGGAAATCATTGCGGAAGCACACGATGGAACTCCTAGGTGACGAGGCTCAAGTGGAATCTCGTTTCGGTCTATTTGGAGATAGTGTTAGTGTCGGTGCAAGATAGGTGCACGGTTTGCGCCCTTTAGTACCATAGGCTCAGAAATCGTTTTGGACGAACCCAATGGTACTCCTAGGTGATGGGGGTCAAGTGGAAGCTCGTTTCAGTCCGTTTGAAGATAGTGTTAGTATTAGTGCAAGATAGGTGCACGGTTTGTGCCGAACAAGGCTCTGAAATGATTTGAAGCACCGATGGAAGTCCTAGGTGACGAGGCTCAAGTGAAATCTGCTTTGGTCTGTTTGGAGATAGTGTTAGTGTCGGTGCAAGATAGGTGCACGGTTTGCGCCCTTTTAGTACCGTGAGGCTTAGAAATCATTTTGGACGCACTCCAATGGTACTCCTAGGTGATGGTGGTCAAGTGGAAGCTCATTTCAGTCCGTTTGGAGATAGTGTTAGTATTAGTGCAAGATAGGTGCACGATTTGTGCTGAACAAGGCTTGGAAATCATTTTGGAAGCACACGATGGAACTCCTAGGTGACGAGGCTCAAGTGGAATCTCGTTTCGGTCTGTTTGGAGATAGTGTTAGTATCAGTGCAAGATAGGTGCTTGGTTTGCGCCCTTTAGTACCATAGGCTTAGAAATCATTTTGGACGCACCCAATGGTACTCCAAGTTGATGGGGGTCAAGTGGAAGCTCGTTTCAGTCAGTTTGGAGATAGTGTTAGTATTAGTGCAAGATAGGTGCACGGTTTGTGCCGAACAAGGCTTGGAAATCATTTCAGAAGCACACGATGGAACTCCTAGGTGACGAGGCTCAAGTTGAATCTTGTTTCGGTCCGTTTGGAGATAGTATTAGTATTAGTGCAAGATAGGTGCACGGTTTGTTCCAAACATGGCTCGGAAATCATTTTGACCGCACCCTATAGAACTCCTAGGTGACGAGGCTCAAGTGGAATCTCGTTTCGGTCCGTTTGGAGATAGTGTTAGTATTAGTGCAAGATAGGTGCACGGTTTGTTGCAAACAAGGCTCAGAAATCATTTTGACCGCACACCATAGAACTCCTAGGTGACGAGGCTCAAGTGGAATCTCATTTCGGTCCATTTGGATATAGTGTTGGTATTAGTGCAAGATAGGTGCACGGTTTGTGCCAAACGTACCATAGGCTCAGAAATCATTTTGGACGCACCCGATGGTACTCCTAGGTGACGAGGCTCAAGTGGATGCTGGTTTCAGCCCATTTGGAGATAGTGCTAATGTTGACGCAAGATAATTGCAAGTTTTGCACTGATTGTACCCTGGTCTCGAAAATCATTTTGGACACACCCGATGGAACTCCTAGGTGACGTGGTTCATGTGGAATCTCGTTTCGTTCTGTTTGGAGACAGTGTTATTGTCGGTGCATGGTTTGCGCCCTTTGGTACCGTAGGCTGAGAAATCATTTTGGACGCACCCAATGGTACTCCTAGGTGACGAGGCTCAAGTGCAAGCTCGTTTTAGTCTATTTGGAGATAGTGCTAATGTTGACGCAAGATAGGTGCACGGTTTGTGCAGAACAAGTCTCGGAAATCATTTTGAACACACCCGTTGGAACTCCTAGGTGACGTGGGTCATGTGGAATTCGTTTCGGTCTGTTTGGAGATAGTGTTAGTGTCGGTGCAAGATAGGTGCACGGTTTGCGCCCTTTAGTACCATAGGCTCAGAAATCGTTTTGGATGAACCCAATGGTACTCCTAGGTCATGGGGGTCAAGTGGAAGCTCGTTTCAGTCCGTTTGAAGATAGTGTTAGTATTAGTGCAAGATAGGCGCACGGTTTGTGCCGAACAAGGCTCTGAAATCATTTCGGAAGCACTCGATGGAACTCCTATGTGATGAGGCTCAAGTGAAATCTTGTTTCGGTCCGTTTGGAGATAGTGTTAGTATTAGTGCAAGATAGGTGCACGGTTTGTGCCGAACAAGGCTTGGAAATCATTTCGGAAGCACACGATGGAACTCCTAGGTGACGAGGCTCAAGTGGAATCTTGTTTCGGTCCGTTTGGAGATAGTATTAGTATTAGTGCAAGGTAGGTGCAAGGTTTGTTCCAAACAAGGCTCGGAAATCATTTTGACCGCACCCGATAGAACTCCTAGGTGACGAGGCTCAAGTGGAATCTCGTTTCGGTCCGTTTGGAGATAGTGTCAGTATTAGTGCAAGATAGGTGCACGATTTGTGCCAAACAAGGCTCGGAAATCATTTCGGAAGCACACGATGGAACTCCGAGGTGACGAGGCTCAAGTGGAATCTCGTTTCGGTCTATTTGGAGATAGTGTTAGTGTCGGTGCAAGATAGGTGCATGGTTTGCGCCCTTTAGTACCATAGGCTTAGAAATCATTTTGGACGCACCCAATGGTACTCCTAGGTGATGGGGGTCAAGTGGAAGCTCGTTTCAGTCCGTTTGGAGATAGTGTTAGTATTAGTGCAAGATAGGTGCACGGTTTGTGCCGAACAAGGCTTGGAAATCATTTCGCAAGCACACGATGGAACTCCTAGGTGACGAGGCTCAAGTGGAATCTTGTTTCGTCCGTTTGGAGATAGTATTAGTATTAGTGCAAGATAGGTGCACGGTTTGTTCCAAACATGGCTCGGAAATCATTTTGACCGCACCCTATAGAACTCCTAGGTGACGAGGCTCAAGTGGAATCTCGTTTCGGTCCGTTTGGAGATAGTGTTAGTATTAGTGCAAGATAGGTGCACGGTTTGTTGCAAACAAGGCTCGGAAATCATTTTGACCGCACACCATAGAACTCCTAGGTGACAAGGCTCAAGTGGAATCTCGTTTCGGTCCATTTGGATATAGTGTTGGTATTAGTGCAAGATAGGTTCACGGTTTGTGCCAAACGTACCATAGGCTCAGAAATCATTTTGGACGCACCCGATGGTACTCCTAGGTGACGAGGCTCAAGTGGATGCTTGTTTCAGTCCATTTGGAGATAGTGCTAATGTTGACGCAAGATAATTGCAAGTTTTGCACCGATTGTACCCTGGTCTCGAAAATCATTTTGGACGCACCTGGATGGAACCCTAGGTGACGTGGTTCATGTGGAATCTCGTTTCGTTCTGTATGGAGACAGTGTTAGTATCTGTGCAAGATAGGTGCATGGTTTGCGCCTTTGGTACCCAGGGCTGAGAAATCATTTTGGACGCACCCAATGGTACTCCTAGGTGACGAGGCTCAAGTGGAAGCTCGTTTCAGTCTATTTGGAGATAGTGCTAATGTTGACGCAAGATAGGTGCACGGTTTGTGCAGAACAAGTCTCGGAAATCATTTTGATCACACCCGCTGGAACTCCTAGGTGACGTGGGTCATGTGGAATCTGCTTTGGTCTGTTTGGAGATAGTGTTAGTGTCGGTGCAAGATAGGTGCACGGTTTGTGCCCTTTAGTACCATAGGCTCAGAAATCGTTTTGGACGAACCCAATGGTACCTCTAGGTGATGGGGGTCAAGTGGAAGCTCGTTTCAGTCCGTTTGAAGATAGTGTTAGTATTAGTGCAAGATAGGTGTGCACGGTTTGTAACAAGGCTTGGAAATCATTTCATAAGCACACGATGGAACTCCTAGGTGACGAGGCTCAAGTGGAATCTTGTTTCGGTCCGTTTGGAGATAGTATTAGTATTAGTGCAAGATAGGTTTACGGTGTGTTCCTAACATGGCTCGGAAATCATTTTGACCGCACCCGATAGAACTCCTTGGTGACGAGGCTCAAGTGGAATCTCGTTTTGGTCTGTTTGGAGATAGTGTTAGTGTCAGTGCAAGATAGGTGCACGGTTTGTGCCCTTTAGTACCGTAGGCTTAGAAATCATTTTGGACGCACCCAATGGTACTCCTAGTTGATGGGGGTCAAGTGGAAGCTCGTTTCAGTCCGTTTGGAGATAGTGTTAGTATTAGTGCAAGATAGGTGCACGATTTGTGCCGAACAAGGCTTGGAAATCATTTCGGAAGCACACAATGGAACTCATAGGTGACGAGGCTCAAGTGGAATCTCGTTTCGGTCTGTTTGGAGATAGTGTTAGTGTCGGTGCAAGATAGGTGCACGGTTTGTTCCAAACAAGGCTCGGAAATTATTTTGACCGCACCTGATAGAACTCCTTGGTGATGAGGCTCAAGTGGGATCTCGTTTCGGTCTGTTTGGAGATAGTGTTAGTGTCGGGGCAAGATAGGTGCACGGTTTGCGCCCGTTAGTACCGTAGGCTTAGAAATCATTTTGGACGCACCCGATGGAACTCCTAGGTGACGTGGTTCATGTGGAATCTCGTTTCGTTCTGTTTGTAGACAGTGTTAGTGTCGGTGCATGGTTTGCGCCCTTTGGTACCGTAGGCTTAGAAATCATTTTGGACGCACCCAATGGTACTCCTAGGTGATGGGGGTCAAGTGGAAGCTCGTTTCAGTCCATTTGGAGATAGTGTTAATATTAGTGCAAGATAGGTGCACAATTTGTGCCGAACAAGGCTTGGAAATCATTTCGGAAGCACACGACGGAACTCCTAGGTGACGAGGCTCAAGTGGAATCTCGTCTCGGTCTGTTTGGAGATAGTGTTAGTGTCGGTGCAAGATAGGTGCATGGTTTGCGCCCTTTAGTACCATAGGCTTAGAAATTATTTTGGACGCACCCAATGGTACTCCTAGGTGTTGGGGGTCAAGTGGAAGCTCGTTTCAGTCCGTTTGGAGATAGTGTTAGTATTAGTGCAAGATAGGTGCACGGTTTGTGCCGAACAAGGCTTGCAAATCATTTCGGAAGCACACGATGGAACTCCTAGGTGACGAGGCTCAAGTGGAATCTTGTTTCGGTCCGTTTGGAGATAGTATTAGTATTAGTGCAAGATAGGTGCACGGTTTGTTCCAAACATGGCTCGGAAATTATTTTGACCGCACCCGATAGAACTCCTAGGTGACGAGGCTCAAGTGGAATCTCGTTTCGATCCGTTTGGAGATAGTGTTAGTATTAGTGCAAGATAGGTGCACAGTTTGTTGCAAACAAGGTTCGGAAATCATTTTGACCGCACACCATAGAACTCCTAGGTGACGATGCTCAAGTGGAATCTCGTTTCGGTCCATTTGGATATAGTGTTGGTATTAGTGCAAGATAGGTGCACGGTTTGTGCCAAACGTACCATAGGCTCAGAAATCATTTTGGACGCACCCGATGGTACTCCTAGGTGACGAGGCTCAAGTGGATGCTTGTTTCAGTCCATTTGGAGATAGTGCTAATGTTGACGCAAGATAATTGCAAGTTTTGCACCGATTGTACCCTGGTCTCGAAAATCGTTTTGGACGCACCCGATGGAGATAGTGTTAGTGTCGGTGCAAGATAGGTGCACGGTTTTGTTTCTTTAGTACCATAGGCTCAGAAATCGTTTTGGACGAACCCAATGGTACTCCTAGGTGATGGGGGTCAAGTGGAAGCTCGTTTCAGTCCGTTTGAAGATAGTGTTAGTATTAGTGCAAGATAGGTGCACGGTTTGTGCCGAACAAGGCTCTGAAATCATTTCGGAAGCACCCGATGGAACTCCCAGGTGACGAGGCTCAAGTGGAATCTCGTTTCGGTCTGTTTGGAGATAGTGTTAGTGTCGGTGCAAGATAGGTGCATGGTTTTTCCCAAACAAGGCTCGGAAATCATTTTGACCGCACCCGATGGAACTCCTTGGTGACGAGGCTCAAGTGGAATCTCGTTTCGGTCTGTTTGGAGATAGTGTTAGTGTCGGTGCAAGATAGGTGCACGGTTTGCGCCCTTTAGTACCGTAGGCTTAGAAATCATTTTGGACGCACCCAATGGTACTCCTAGGTGATGGGGGTCAAGTGGAAGCTCGTTTCAGTCCGTTTGGAGATAGTGTTAGTATTAGTGCAAGATAGGTGCACGATTTGTGCCGAACAAGGCTTGGAAATCATTTCGGAAGCACACGATGGAACTCATAGGTGACGAGGCCCAAGTGGAATCTCGTTTCGGTCTGTTTGGAGATAGTGTTAGTGTCGGTGCAAGATAGGTGCACGGTTTGCGCCCTTTACTACCATAGGTGATGAGGACATCAACACCGATCATACATCCACGCCTGGCCCACGCCGACACCTGCTGGTCCTATTACCCGTGCTCGTGTTCTCGAACACTTAATCATCAAGTGAGTTCCTTCTTGAGCTCTTGTCCATCCTGTTTAGATCTTGGAGACACGTGCACTCTTGTTTTGATTAGGAATCAAGGAGAAGACCGAAAGGGAAAAGGACTCGAGTAGGCTGGATTCGGACTGCAGCACACCTCCAACTTGCGACGGTCGCCACGGTTACATACGGAGTCGGATTGGGGTGATTCTGGACTTGTTGGAAAGCTAATAAAGTCTACTTTCATACGGATCTGACCTCATACTCATACCTGCTCAGAAACGGCGTCAACAGTCCAAAAATCACCGAGAGGTCTATTCTGTCCAGGGTGCTGCGCCACCTTAAGTTAGCCCAATGGGCTTGTATCGTTTAGAGTCCAGTAGGGACGCGTCCTAGGGTTGGAGCACGACCCAAACTCTCTTGTGGTCGTCCTCCACACGTCATATACCCCTTTAGCCGCCACCAGGAACACTTGGGTTTTGTTTAGATCAAGTTTAGCCTTTGCTACTTGCTTGTAGGCGCTGCAGGCTGATCCAGCCGCCTGCCTCCTTGTCTTCGAACCCCACTCATCATAAGATTCAGTCTGAGGCTTTCAATTTCATCTTGCAAATTCAGTGCTTGTTTCCTTGTTCTTGCTAGTTCTTCGATTGCTTGCAGGACGGGAGCCCTAGTGGCTGGTTGTCGCGCTCCACAAGATCGTGACGGCCTTTGGAGGTGGTGTATCGGTTGCTAAGGCGCGGTCTTGAAGGCTGTAGTCGGGCCGTGAACGCCATCTCCATCCACCAAATCGAAAGTGATCTCACGCTCTCATCGAAGATCGCCCATAAACCCTAGCGGGTTCATATCAATTGGTAATCAGAGCAAGGTTTATCGGTGAGAGACTTGTAATTCTTCGCTGTTTTTATTTTTCCTACAGTCCAAAAAAAAAAAAAAATAGTAGATTAGTTTCCTACAATCCTATAGACCTTTGGGCCGTGGCTAGTGCTACCTAGTTAGGGCTTGTTGAGTCGTCGGTTGCATCGGTTGTGTCAAGTTGCTGGTCTTAGTTTTAGTCCTTTAGAGTTTCGAGTTCCTGTCACGTTCTATCACAACACGCCGCTATCATATAGTCTCTCTGTTGGCCGAATCCAAGTAGGGTTTGAAGTTTGAATCGGACAAGGAATCGGCTGTTCCTCTCTGTTGGCCGAATCCAAGTAGGTTTTCAAGTTTGAGTCGGATCAAGGAATCAGGTATTCCTCGCTGTTGGCCAAGTCCGAGTAGAATTGGAAGTTCCAATCGGACGAGGAATCAGTTCACCCTGTGCTACAAATATCAAACGAACCACGCAGCAAGTATTCATATCTAAACGAAAGTGGCTTACTCTCTAGAGAGAGAGAGAGTGTGTGTGTGCTGAGTTACTCTTTGGGAGTGTTCTTGTTCATATAATCAGTTTTGAGTGCCCCCTAAAAAAATTATTCAAAAAAAAAGAAAAAAAAGAGAGAAAGAAGCAAAAGAAAAGAAGAGAAAGGGGCTGATCTTAGAGATTTTTCGTTCACTTTGGTGGTGTGTTGTGCTCTCCTTTGTGTCCAGGCTCGCGTCTCTAGCACGGTCTAGACTAGGACCAGCACAGTACCACCGGTTGAACGATTATTCAGCTTGCTTTTTGTAACTAACGTGGTGCTAGTTCGTTCCTTGTTTCAGCCCACCTATAGCTCCACATATTCTACAGCTTGACAGGTCTCGTGCTGCGGCACCGATACACTTCATCCATTGCTGCAGACTTGTTGGTAGATGACCCCTCCTGTCGAGCAAGGTAAGAACTGGTAAGAACTTGTGTAATAGGTGGAGAGTGAGCGACTTGCTGTAGCTACATCCTAGTAGTTGTAGGGCTTTTTATTTCTTCACTTGTCTTCTTGTTGTCTTTGCCTTTGAAGCATGACAGGGTCAGTTAAGATAACCAAATTCCACATTCGCCCGCACAAAGGGCATCATACAACATTTTGAAAGGAAAGTGAAGTTGCACACGGAGGGACTTGATAATGACTTGCAGGTGACAAATGACAAACTTGGGCAGTTGGAGGCTACGCAGATTGCCGCAAACAACAAGCTTGCAGGTTTGGAGCAGTCCATTGCTAGTGTGGACAAAAGCCTTGCTGCTCTGCTGAGGCGTTTTGATGACCTCCACAACAATGATAAAGACCAGCATAAAGAAGAAAAGAAGGAGGAAGATCGAGAGGATGGTAGTTATGATGAAGAATACACAGGTGATACTGAACATGATGATCGAGACACTCGTGATCGACGCCGCCACGCCACAAACAGTGAGAGGTATGGGTGGCCGCCGCCGACGCGAGGTACACAATAATGATGATGCTTTCAGTAAGATTAAATTTAAAGTACCTCCTTTTGATGGAAAATATGACCCTGATGCATACATTACTTGGGAGATTGCTGTTGATCAAAAGTTTGCATGCCATGAATTTCCTGAGAACACACGTGTTAGGGCTGCTACTAGTGAGTTCACAGATTTTGCTTCTGTTTGGTGGATCGAATATGGCAAGAAAAATCCTAATAACATACCTAGAACTTGGGATGCGCTGAAACGAGCCATGAGAGCTAGATTTGTTCCATCTTACTATGCCCGTGATATGATAAATAAGTTGCAGCAATTGAGACAAGGTTCTAAAAGTGTAGAAGAATACTATCAGGAATTACAAACGGGTATGTTGCGTTGTAAATTAGAGGAGGATGAGGAACCTGCTATGGCTAGATTTTTAGGTGGGTTAAATCGGGAAATTCAGGATATCCTCGCCACAAAGAATACAATAACGTAACCAAACTGTTTCATCTTGCTTGTAAAGCTGAACGGAAGTGCAGGGACGACGTGCTAGCGCAAGGACTAATGTTTCTGCAGGGAAAGCTAGTTCATGGCAGCCGCCAAGACGCCTACAACTCCGTCTACACGCACTCCCTACGCCTTCATCTAGTGACAAGACTCGAGCTGCCCCCACCAATTCAGTAGCTAAGACAGCGCAAAAGCCGACTCATGTAGTACTTCATCCGTGGCATCGACAGGTAGAACAAGCAACATACAATGTCATCGGTGCAAGGGATATGGCCATATGATGCGTGACTGCCCAAACAAGCGTGTTATGATTGTCAAAGATGATGGTGAGTGTTCATTTGCTAGTGATTTTGATGAAGATACACTTGCATTGCTTGCGGCTGACTATGCAGGTAGTGAGGAACACATAGAAGAACACATTAATGCAGGTGATGCGGAGCACTATGAGAGCTTGATTGTACAGCGAAAGTGCTTAGTGCACAAATGGAGAAGGCGGAGCAAAATCAGCGACACACTTTATTCCAAACAAAGTGTGTCATCAAGGAGCGCTTGTGCCGCATGATCATTGATGGAGGTAGCTGCAACAACTTGGCAAGTAGTGACATGGTACAGAAGCTCGCCTCACCACCAAACCACACCCCATCCCTACTACATCCAATGGCTGAACAACAGTGGTAAGGCAAAGGTAACGAGACTGGTGCGAATCGATTTTGCCATCGGATCATACAAAGATATTGTTGAATGTGATGTTGTGCCTATGCAAGCTTGCAATATTCTGCTAGGTAGACCATGGCAATTTGATAGAGATTCGATGCATCATGGTAGATCAAATCAATATTCGTTTCTATACCATGATCGAAAAATTGTGTTGCATCCTATGTCTCCTGAAGCTATTATGCAATCTGATGTTACTAAGGCTGCAAAAGCAAAGAGCGAGAGTGACAAATCTGTTGTTGATGACAAAGATGAGATAAAATTGAAAGGACGTTGTATGCTTGCTACAAAATCTGATATTAATGAGTTCAATGCATCCACCTCTGTTGCTTATGCTTTGGTATGCAAGGATGCTTTGATTTCATTTGAGGATATGCAACGCGTTTTTGCCCCCTGCTGTTGCTAACATTTTGCAGGAGTATTCTGATGTGTTTCCCATTGAGATACCAATGGGCTGCCACCAATACGAGGGATTGAGCACCAAATTGATCTTATCCCTGGAGCATCTTTGCCAAACCGCGCCATACAGGACCAATCCGGAGGAAACGAAGGAAATTCAGCGGCAAGTGCAAGAACTACTAGACAAAGGTTATGTGCGTGAGTCTCTTAGTCCTTGTGCTGTTCCAGTGATTTTAGTGCCTAAGAAAGATGGAACATGGCGCATGTGTGTTGATTGTAGGGCTATTAATAATATCACCATTCGATATCGACACCCTATTCCACGATTAGATGATATGCTTGATGAATTGAGTGGTGCTGTTGTGTTTTCAAAGGTTGATTTTGCGAGTGGGTACCACCAGATTCGTATGAAATTGGGAGATGAATGGAAAACTGCTTTCAAAACCAAGTTCGGTCTATATGAGTGGTTAGTCATGCCTTTTGGGTTAACTAATGCACCTAGTACTTTCATGAGATTAATGAACGAGGTTTTGCGTGCTTTCATTGGGAAATTTGTTGTCGCTACTTTGATGATATACTGATTTATAGCAAATCCATGGATGAACACCTTGATCACTTACGTGTTGTTTTCAATGCTCACGTGATGCACGCTTGTTTGGTAACCTTGAGAAGTGCACTTTCTGCACCGATCGAGTATCGCTTTCTTGGCTATGTTGTCACCCACAGGGAATTGAGGTTGATAAAGCCAAGGTGGAAGCTATACAAGGATGGCTCTGTACCCACGACGGTCACACAAGTGCGGAGTTTCCTAGGACTTGCTGGTTTCTATCGCCGCTTTGTGAAGGACTTCAGCACCATTGCTGCACCATTGAATGAGCTTACAAAGAAGGGAGTGCCCTTTCTTGGGGCAAAGCACAAGAGCACGCCTTCCATGTGCTGAAAGATAAGTTAACACATGCACCTCTACTCCAACTCCCCTGATTTTAATAAGACTTTCGAGCTTGAATGTGATGCGAGTGGAATTGGATTGGGTGGTGTTTTGTTACAAGAAGGAAAACCTGTTGCATACTTTAGTGAGAAATTGAGCGGGCCTATTCTTAATTATTCTACATATGATAAGGAATTATATGCTCTAGTGCGGACATTAGAAACATGGCAGCATTATTTGTGGCCCAAAGAATTTGTTATACATTCTGATCATGAATCTTTGAAGCATATTCAGTAGTCAAGGAAAACTGAATCGTAGACATGCAAAATGGGTTGAATTTATTGAATCTTTTCCTTATGTTATCAAACACAAGAAAGGGAAGGATAATATCATTGCAGATGCATTGTCTAGGAGATATACTTTGCTGAATCAACTTGATTACAAGATCTTTGGGTTAGAAACAATTAAAGACCGATATGCTCATGATGCTGATTTTAAAGAAGTGCTGCTGCATTGTAAAGATGGGAAAACGTGGAACAAATTCATCCTCAATGATGGGTTTGTGTTTAGAGCTAACAAGCTATGTATTCCAGCTAGCTCCGTTTCGCTTGTTGTTGCTGCAGGAAGCGCATGGAGGTGGCTTGATGGGGCATTTTGGAGCGAAGAAGACGGAGGACATTCTTGCTGGTCATTTCTTTTGGCCAAAGATGCGACGAGACGTGGAGAGATTTGTTGCTCGCTGCACAACATGTCAAAAGGCTAAGTCCCGGTTGAATCCACACGGTTTGTATATGCCTCTTCCTGTTCCTAGTGCTCCTTGGGAGGATATTTCTATGGATTTTGTGTTGGGATTGCCACGGACTAGGAAAGGGCGAGATAGTGTTTTTGTGGTTGTGGATCGATTCTCTAAAATGGCACATTTCATACCATGTCATAAAACTGATGATGCTACAAATATTGCTGATTTGTTCTTTCGAGAAGTTGTTCGCTTGCATGGTGTGCCAAATACAATTGTTTCTGATCGTGATGCTAAATTTCTTAGCCATTTTTGGAGAACTTTATGGGCCAAATTGGGGACTAAGCTTTTATTTTCCACCACTTGTCACCCCCAAACTGATGGTCAAACTGAAGTTGTGAATAGAACTTTGTCTACTATGTTAAGGACTGTTTTAAAGAAGAATATTAAGATGTGGGAAGATTGTTTGCCTCATATTGAGTTTGCTTATAATCGTCGCTGCATTCTACTACGAAGATGTGTCCCTTTGAGATTATTTATGGCTTGTTACCACGTGCTCCTATTGATTTAATGCCATTGCCAAGTTCTGAAAAGTTGAATTTTGATGCTAAGCAACGTGTTGAATTGATGCTAAAACTACATGAAACCACTAAAGAAAACATAGAGCGCATGAATGCTAAGTACAAATTTGCTGGAGATAAAGGTAGAAGGAATTGATTCTTGAACCTGGAGATTTGGTTTGGTTGCATTTATGAAAGGATAGGTTTCTGAATTAAGAAAATCTAAATTGATGCCTAGAGCGGATAGTCCTTTTAAAGTGATGCATCGAATAAATGAGAATGCATATAAGCTTGATCTTCCCCGCAGATTTTGGGGTTAGTCCCACATTTAACATTGCAGATTTGAAGCCTTATTTGGGTGAGGAAGATGAGCTTGAGTCGAGGACGACTCAAATTCAAGAAAGGGAGGATGATGAGGACATCAACACCGATCATACATCCACGCCTGGCCCACGCCGACACCTGCTGGTCCTATTACCCGTGCTCGTGCTCGAACACTTAATCATCAAGTGAGTTCCTTCTTGAGCTCTTGTCCATCCTGTTTAGATCTTGGAGACACGTGCACTCTTGTTTTGATTAGGAATCAAGGAGAAGACCGAAAGGGAAAAGGACTCGAGTAGGCTGGATTCGGACTGCAGCACACCTCCAACTTGCGACGGTCGCCACGGTTACATACGGAGTCGGATTGGGGTGATTCTGGACTTGTTGGAAAGCTAATAAAGTCTACTTTCATACGGATCTGACCTCATACTCATACCTGCTCAGAAACGGCGTCAACAGTCCAAAAATCACCGAGAGGTCTATTCTGTCCAGGGTGCTGCGCCACCTTAAGTTAGCCCAATGGGCTTGTATCGTTTAGAGTCCAGTAGGGACGCGTCCTAGGGTTGGAGCACGACCCAAACTCTCTTGTGGTCGTCCTCCACACGTCATATACCCCTTTAGCCGCCACCAGGAACACTTGGGTTTTGTTTAGATCAAGTTTAGCCTTTTTGCTACTTGCTTGTAGGTTGCTGCTGTGCTGATCCAGCCGCCCGTCTCCTTGTCTTCGGAACCCCACTCATCATAAGATTCAGTCTGAGGCTTTCAATTTCATCTTGCAAATTCAGTGCTTGTTTCCTTGTTCTTGCTAGTTCTTCGATTGCTTGCAGGACGGGAGCCCTAGTGGCTGGTTGTCGCGCTCCACAAGATCGTGACGGCCTTTGGAGGTGGTGTATCGGTTGCTAAGGCGCGGTCTTGGAAGGCTGTAGTCGGGCCGTGAACGTCATCTCCATCCACCAAATCGAGTGATCTCACGCCTCTCATCGAAAGATCGTCCATAAACCCTAGCGGGTTCATATCAATAGGCTCAGAAATCATTTTGGACGAACCCAATGGTACTCCTAGGTGATGGGGGTCAATTGGAAGCTCGTTTCAGTCCATTTGAAGATAGTGTTAGTATTAGTCCAAGATAGGTGCACGGTTTGTGCCGAACAAGGCTCTGAAATCATTTCGGAAGCACCCAATGGACCTCCTAGGTGACGAGGCTCAAGTGCAATCTTGTTTCGGTCCGTTTGGAGATAGTGTTAGTATTAGTGCAAGATAGGTGCACGATTTGTGCCGAACAAGGCTTGGAAATCATTTCGGAAGCACACGATGGAACTCATAGGTGACGAGGCTCAAGTGGAATCTCGTTTCGGTCTGTTTGGAGATAGTGTTAGTGTCGGTGCAAGATAGGTGCACGGTTTGTTGCAAACAAGGCTCGGAAATCATTTTGACCACACACCATAGAACTCCTAGGTGACGAGGCTCAAGTGGAATCTCGTTTCGGTCCATTTGGATATAGTGTTGGTATTAGTGCAAGATAGGTTCACGGTTTGTGCCAAACGTACCATAGGCTCAGAAATCATTTTGGACGCACCCGATGGTACTCCTAGGTGACGAGGCTCAAGTGGATGCTTGTTTCAGTCCATTTGGAGATAGTGCTAATGTTGAAGCAAGATAATTGCAAGTTTTGCACCGATTGTACCCTGGTCTCGAAAATCGTTTTGGACGCACCCGATGGAACTCCTAGGTGACGTGGTTCATGTGGAATCTCGTTTCGTTCTGTTTGGAGACAGTGTTAGTGTCGGTGCAAGATAGGTGCATGGTTTGCGCCCTTTGGTACCGTAGGCTGAGAAATCATTTTGGACGCACCCAATGGTACTCCTAGGTGACGAGGCTCAAGTGGAAGCTCGTTTCAGTCTATTTGGAGATAGTGCTAATGTTGACGCAAGATAGGTGCATGGTTTGTGCAGAACAAGTCTCGGAAATCATTTTGAACACACCCGATGGAACTCCTAGGTGACGTGGGTCATGTGGAATTCGTTTCGGTCTGTTTGGAGATAGTGTTAGTGTCGGTGCAAGATAGGTGCACGGTTTGCACCCTTTAGTACCATAGGCTCAGAAATCGTTTTGGACAAACCCAATGATACTCCTAGGTGATGGGGGTCAAGTGGAAGCTCGTTTCAGTCCGTTTGAAGATAGTGTTAGTGTTAGTGCAAGATAGGTGCAGGGTTTGTGCCGAACAAGGCTCTGCAATCATTTCGGAAGCACCCGATGGAACTCCTATGTGATGAGGCTCAAGTGAAATCTTGTTTCGATCCGTTTGGAGATAGTGTTAGTATTAGTGCAAGATAGGTGCATGGTATGTCCCAAACAAGGCTCGGAAATCATTGTGACCGCACCCGATGGAACTCCTTGGTGACGAGGCTCAAGTGGAATCTCGTTTCGGTCTGTTTGGAGATAGTGTTAGTGTCGGTGCAAGATAGGTGCAAGGTTTGCGCCCTTTAGTACCGTAGGCTTAGGAATCATTTTGGACGCACCCAATGGTACTCCTAGGTGATGGGGGTCAAGTGGAAGCTCGTTTCAGTCCGTTTGGAGATAGTGTTAGTATTAGTGCAAGATAGGTGCACGATTTGTGCCGAACAAGGCTTGGAAATCATTTCGGAAGCACACGATGGAACTCATAGGTGACGAGGCTCAAGTGGAATCTCGTTTCGGTCTGTTTGGAGATAGTGTTAGTGTCGGTGCAAGATAGGTGCACGGTTTGCGCCCTTTAGTACCATAGGCTCAGAAATCATTTTGGACGAACCCAATGGTACTCCTAGGTGATGGGGGTCAAGTGGAAGCTCATTTAAGTCCGTTTGAAGATAGTGTTAGTATTAGTGCAAGATAGGTGCACGGTTTGTGCCGAACAAGGCTCTGAAATCATTTCGGAAGCACCCGATGGAAGTCCTAGGTGACGAGGCTCAAGTGGAATCTCATTTCGGTCTGTTTGGATAAAGTTGATGAGGACATCACCTGCTCGGATATAACCACATTGGCAACTTTTGATTCACAGGTGAAACAATTCTTTATCATGATTGTATTTGATACATTTGATGAATTGATGCTGGACCATGATGTGTGTTCATTCTCATTTTCAGAATTACTTACATGGATAAAGGGAAGGTTTGATTGCATATGGAAAGCATGGAAGGTTAATGAAGTTGATTGGGGACAAAATCCAAGTATTCCTAACGTCCTCCACTAGGCCACCACGTTGCTTTGGTTCCAAGGACAGAAAGAGTCCAAGTACAACACGTTTTGGAAGTTGAATTCGGACTGCAAAATAGTCCCAAATTGCGACGGTCGCCACGACTTCATATGGACTCCGATTGGGACGTTCTAGCACTTTTTGGAAAGCTTATCAAGTCTATTTTCCAACGGATCTGGACTCATGGCCATATCTTATCCGATGCTTCTGCAGTCGTCGTTTCAACGCCAGGACCTTTTCTGCCTTTGGTGCTGCGTCACCCTATTTTGGGCCGATGACCCATGTATCAAGTTGGGTCCATTAGGGACGCGTCCTAGGGTTGGAGAACGACCCCAACACCCCCCTGGTCATTCCCCTATGTATTAATAAGGATTAGAGCCGCCACAAACAGATTGGGTTTTGTTTTGTTGAAAGTTTAGCCATTGCTACTTCCTTGTAGACGCGTGTGTCGACTGGACCATCCGTTCTACTCGATTCAGAACCCCAACTTTGTGACTTGAATTGGTTTTTCATCTCCATATTTGCAATTGAGTTGCTTGTTCTACTTGTTCTTGCTTGTTCCTCGATTGCTTGCAGGAATTACCCTAGTGGTTTGGTTGATCGTGCTCCACAAGATCGCGACAGCCGTTGGAGGTGGTGTATCGGTTGCTAAGGCGCAGCATCCTTGGATGGTTGTAGTCGGGCCGTGAACGTCATCTCCATCCCCAAATCGAGTTATCCACCTTCTCTCATCGAAAGATCGAGATTCACCCTAGTGGGTTCATATCAGTTGGTAATCAGAGCAAGGTTTATCGGTGAGAGACTTCGAATCCTTCGCTGTTTTTAATTTTTCCTATAGTCCAGAAAAGCAAAAAAAAATAGCAGATTAGTTTACCCACAATCCTATAAACCCTTTGAGCCTTTGCTAGCACTGCTTAGTTAGGGCTTGTTGAGTTTTTGGTTGCATCGGTTGTGTCGAGTTGCTGGTCTTAGTTTTAGTCCTTTAGAGTTTCGAGTTCTTGTCACGTTCTAGTCACAGCCGTGTGCTACCATATAAACCTTCTGTTGGCTGAATCCGAATACATTCTTGTGTTCAAGTCTGAGTAGGAATCTGAGTTTGTTTTGAGACCGAATCCCACGTGGTGTTGAAGTTCGAGTTGGAATCGGTTTTGAGTCCGAATTGATAGCTGTCTTGTTGCTGTTTTGAGTCCGAATCTGAGAACATCTTTGTGCAGCAGTAGTTCATATCTATACTCAACTTCTCCACGTCCAACATATCCATATTAGCTCAGCTCACTCTAGAGTTCTAATCTTGTTAAAGACCGAGTTGGAATCGTTGTGGACTCTGAATTGGTTGTTGCGCCGTGTTATTAAATCTTGTCGCTTTTTGCACATGTGTGCTACATATATTGAAGTGTTCCAGAAAGGCAGCAGAAGTCCATACCTGTACTCGACTCCTCCACATTGTGCATACATATTGGCTTGGTTTTACTCCAGAGAGAGAGAGAGAGATAAAAGAAAAGAAAAAAAAGAAAAGAAAGAAAAGAAAGAAAAAAAAAGGGCTGTTCGTTGAGAGAGAGAGAGAGAGAAAAGAAAAGAAAGAAAGAAAAAGAAAAGAAAAGAAAAGAAAAGAAAAGGAAGAAAAGGGGCTGTTCGTTGTGCTTCTCCATTGTTTTCGGTGGTGTGTTGTGACTTCCTTTGTGTCCAGGCTCGCGCCTCTAGCACGGTCTAGGCTAGGACCAGCACAGTACCGCCGTTGAACAATTATTCAGCTTGCTTTTGTGACTAACGTGGTGCTAGTACTTCCTTGCTTCAGCCCACCTATAGCTCCACATATTTCGACTACAGATTGACAGGTGTTGTTGTTGCGGCACCGATACACTTCATTCCACGGTTGCAGACTTGTTGGTTGCCATTACCTCCTGTTTGGCTTGGTAAGAACTTGTAAGGGCTTGTTTTAACAAGTTGAGTTTGAGAGAATTACAACCGACACATCCTAGTAGTTGATAGGAGGATACATATTATTTTTGTGTTTCTTGTTTTCTACTAATCATGGCAGGTAATATGGAGATTTTTGAGCTGTTGAAACTAGACCCTCATATTCAAGATGTCATTCAACACTTGCCGTTATATGATGGTAAGTTTGATCCTCAAGCTTACATTGATTGGGAGCTAAAAGTAGACAATGAATTTGATGAACATGACCTGTCCGAGAAACAAAAGATTTGTATTGCCTCTAATGTTTTGATTGAATATGCTTTACTAGAATGGAAACATATTTGTAGGCACAACAAAGTTCCAGAATCTTGGGAAGACTTCAAATTTCTTTTTAGAGATGCATTCGTTCCTGCATATTATGCTGATTATTTGCTTGCAAAATTAGACAACTTGAAGCAAGATAGTAGGACTGTAAAAGCATACTACCATGATTTTAAGATTTGCATCATGTTTGGTGGATTAGATGAATGCATGGAAGATGTTATGAGTAGGTTCATGAGAGGGCTCAATTCTGAAATTCAAACCTTGTTAATTAGCAATTCTTATAGCCATATTGGTCAATTGTTTTGTCTTGCTCTCAATGCTGAAAAGGAGATCCTATTATCTGTGAATACTTGCAAAAATGATGTGACCCATAATGTCCAAAATTTTTCCATTCTGCATGCTAATGAAGAGCAACAAATAGTGGAACCCACTGTTGATTTTCCTTTGTCACAAAATGGATTACTTGCTATTCCTTGTGATAAAGAGGAGTTGTGTGCTGATGATTCTTTTACTCCTATGCCACAAGTAACGAATAAGTGTGATACTTTTGGTTTGGAACCATACACATATGCTGAAGATAAGCTTTTTCATCCTATTACATGTGCACAAGATGAACTGAATTTGCTATCCTCTTTAAATACTTTGGGTTATATTGAATTTGATATTCTGTGTAATCTAAATTGTCTAAAAGAGAAACTTAAATTTGATTCTGGTTTGCCAAGTTTTAATCATTGTTCGCTTCATGCAATTGGCAAATATGACCGCAAAGGAGAATATTTGGTGTATAAAGTTTATATTTGCTCTAAGATGAAATATCCTTTTGGGCTACAATACCATGATCAAATAGGGGGCTGCACTAACACTAATAATGTCTTGCAAAGTTTTCCTAGTTTTTCCGATATGCAACAAGGTAAGGCCAAAGAAGGGAGCATTGTTGGTTGTGGCTATGCAGCATAGTCGTCGCTCCATGCTCCAACATCAAAGCAAGCACCTTTGAATACCATTGGAGCAAGTCGAGGACGACTTGCAGGCAAGAAGGGCAGAATGATGAGGACATCACCTGCTCGGATATAACCACATTGGCAACTTTTGATTCACAGGTGAAACAATTCTTTATCATGATTGTATTTGATACATTTGATGAATTGATGCTGCACCATGATGTGTGTTCATTCTCATTTTCAGAATTACTTACATGGATAAAGGGAAGGTTTGATTGCATATGGAAAGCATGGAAGGTTAATGAAGTTGATTGGGGACAAAATCCAAGTATTCCTAACGTCCTCCACTAGGCCACCACGTTGCTTTGGTTCCAAGGACAGAAAGAGTCCAAGTACAACACGTTTTGGAAGTTGAATTCGGACTGCAAAATAGTCCCAAATTGCGACGGTCGCCACGACTTCATACGGACTCCGATTGGGACGTTCTAGCACTTTTTGGAAAGCTTATCAAGTCTATTTTCCAACGGATCTGGACTCATGGCCATATCTTATCCGATGCTTCTGCAGTCGTCGTTTCAACGCCAGGACCTTTTCTGCCTTTGGTGCTGCGCACACCCTATTTTGGGCCGATGACCCATGTATCAAGTTGGGTCCATTAGGGACGCGTCCTAGGGTTGGAGAACGACCCCAACACCCCCTGGTCGTTCCCCTATGTATTAATAAGGATTAGAGCCGCCACAAACAGATTGGGTTTTGTTTTGTTGAAAGTTTAGCCATTGCTACTTCCTTGTAGACGCGTGTGTCGACTGGACCATCCGTTCTACTCGATTCAGAACCCCAACTTTGTGACTTGAATTGGTTTTTCATCTCCATATTTGCAATTGAGTTGCTTGTTCTACTTGTTCTTGCTTGTTCCTCGATTGCTTGCAGGAATTACCCTAGTGGTTTGGTTGATCGTGCTCCACAAGATCGCGACAGCCGTTGGAGGTGGTGTATCGGTTGCTAAGGCGCAGCATCCTTGGATGGTTGTAGTCGGGCCGTGAACGTCATCTCCATCCCCAAATCGAGTTATCCACCTTCTCTCATCGAAAGATCGAGATTCACCCTAGTGGGTTCATATCAAAAGTGTTAGTGTCGGTGCAAGATAGGTGCACGGTTTGTTCCAAACAAGGCTCGGAAATCATTTTGACCGCACCCGATGGAACTCCTTGGTGATGTGGCTCAAGTGGAATCTCGTTTCGGTCTGTTTGGAGATAGTGTTGGTATTAGTGCAAGATAGGTGCACGGTTTGTGCCAAACGTACCATAGGCTCAGAAATCATTTTGGACGCACCCGATGGTACTCCTAGGTGACGAGGCTCAAGTGGATGCTTGTTTCAGTCCATTTGGAGATAGTGCTAATGTTGACGCAAGATAATTGCAAGTTTTGCACCGATTGTACCCTGGTCTCGAAAATCGTTTTGGACGCACCCGATGGAACTCCTAGGTGACGTGGTTCATGTGGAATCTCGTTTCGTTCTGTTTGGAGACAGTGTTAGTGTCGGTGCAAGATAGGTGCATGGTTTGCGCCCTTTGGTACCGTAGGCTGAGAAATCATTTTGGACGCACCCAATGGTACTCCTAGGTGACGAGGCTCAAGTGGAAGCTCGTTTCAGTCTATTTGGAGATAGTGCTAATGTTGACGCAAGATATGATGGGACTAGGGGTTGTTCCTGATCTTTTGGTGAGTGTGGATAAACTCGATTTGGGGTGGATTCGACGTTGGCTGTCCGACTACAACGACCACAAGGTTGCTGCGCCTTAGCAACAGGTACACCGGCTCCGATTGTGATGTTCTTGCCGTGCCAAGAACACCAAGAACCTGCAAGCAACCGAGAACAAGCAAGAACAAGATGAACAAGCAAATAACTCACGGATTTAAGCCAAAGGCTGAATCTGAATCACAAGTTGGGGTCTTGAAACAAGCAAATCGGGTGGTCTAGCCGACACACGCGTTTACAAGGAAGAAGCAGCAGCTATCTTGCATCTAAACAAAACCCAACCTCATTCTGATGGCTGCTGGCTCTATTTATAAGGAGGAGAGCACAAGGGGGAGTGGGAAACCCTAATCTGGGCGTCCCTCAAAGGGTTGTAGTTAGTACAAGGCCCAGGCCCAAGCTGTAGGTCTCATGTCCTTTGGCTTGCTGCACACAGCTTCGGTAGATTCTGATAGTGGGGTTGGATCCATGTGAAAGAGGACGACGCGCTCTTTCCAACAAGTCAAAACCAGCTTCATTGGATCTCGTATCAAGGAGTTATGGTACTTTTGATGGAGTGTCCCCTGCTGTCTCGAGATGAGCTGCGCGCGCCCCATTAATGATGATTCCCACTTGTTCGGCTGCTCCATCCTCATCATGGGGTCTAAACATGAGGCAATGGAGTCTTGACCAACATTCCTAAGAATAAGACAATCATCACCATGATTTAGTAGCATCCAATTCTGAGACGAGTTTGTATGAACAGCGAGGAACGACTTTACCTGATAATTAAGTTGTCGTGCTCGAGCTCTTGTCATCGGACCTTGTTGTGCAGCAGGTGTGGTTGTATCAATGGAAGGGATGTCCTCATCATCCTCCCCTTCTTGCATTTGAGTCGTCCTCGACTCTAGTTCATCCTCTTCTCCCAAATATGGCTTCAAATCTGCAATGTTAAATGTGGGGCTAACCCCAAAAGCTGCAGGTAGCTCAAGTTTGTATGCATTATCATTAATCCTTTCTAACACTTTAAAAGGACCATCAGCTCTAGGCAGCAACTTAGACTTTCGTAAATCAGGGAACCTATCTTTTCTCAAATGGAGCCAAACTAGATCACCAGGTTCAAAAATGACATGTTTCTTCCCTTTGCTACCAGCTAGTTTATACTTTGCATTCATGCACTCTATTTTCTCTTTAGTGGTTTCATGCAATTTTAAGATCAGTTCAGCACGTTGTTTAGCATCAAAGTTCACTCGCTCTGAGGTCGGAAGAGGTAACAAATCAATAGGAGCACGTGGCACAAACCCATAAACTATCTCAAAAGGGCTTTTCTTAGTGGTAGAATGCTGTGAACGATTATAAGCAAACTCAACATGAGGCAAGCACTCTTCCCACATTTTTATGTTCTTTTTCAAAACAGCCCTAAGCAATGTAGATAAGGTTCTATTGACAACCTCAGTTTGTCCATCAGTTTGGGGATGACAAGTAGTGGAAAATAAAAGCTTAGTCCCTAGCTTAGCCCACAAAGTTCTCCAAAAATGACTAAGAAATTTTGCATCCCGATCAGAAACAATGGTGTTAGGCACACCATGCAATCGAACAATCTCACGAAAGAACAAATCAGCAACATGTGTAGCATCATCGCTCTTATGACATGGTATGAAATGTGCCATTTTAGAAAATCTGTCCACAACAACAAACACACTATCCCTCCCCTTCTTTGTTCTAGGCAGTCCTAAAACAAAGTCCATTGAAATATCTTCCCATGGTGCACTTGGAACAGGAAGAGGCATGTATAAACAATGAGGATTAAGGCGTGACTTAGCTTTCTGGCATGTTGTGCAGCGAACAACGAACCTCTCCACGTCTGTCCTCATCTTGGGCCAAAAGAAATGACCAGCAAGGATGTCCTTTGTCTTTTTTCACACCAAAATGTCCCATGAGTCCTCCATGTGCTTCCTGCAACAATAACAAACGCACGGAGCTAGCTGGAATGCATAGCTTGTTGGCTCTAAAGACAAACCCGTCGGTGAGGATGAATCTGTTCCATGTTTTCCCCTCTTGGCAATTCAGCAATACATCTTTGAAATCATTGTCATGTGCATATTGTTCCTTAATAGTTTCCAAACCAAAGATTTTAAAGTCAAGTTGTGAAAGCATGGTGTAACGTCTAGACAAAGCATCAGCAATTATATTTTCCTTCCCCTTTTTGTGTTTGATGACATAAGGAAAGGACTCGATGAATTCAACCCACTTGGCATGTCTACGGTTCAGTTTTGCTTGACTACGGATGTGTTTCAATGATTCATGATCAGAATGTATGACAAACTCTTTGGGCCACAAATAATGCTGCCATGTTTCCAAAGTCCGAACTAGAGCAAGCAATTCCTTATCATAAGTAGAATAGTTCAAACTAGGGCCACTCAACTTTTCACTGAAATACGCCACAGGTTTTCTCTCTTGTAACAGCACACCACCCAACCCAATTCCACTAGCATCACATTCAAGCTCAAAGGTTTTGTTGAAATCAGGAAGTTGGAGTAAAGGTGCATGAGTTAACTTATCTTTGAGCGTGTTGAAAGCATCCTGTTGGGCTGCAGCCCAAGTGAAGGTTGCACCCTTCTTGGTGAGTTCATGCAGCGGGGCTGCAATGGTGCTGAAGTCCTTCACAAATCGACGGTAGAAACCAGCAATTCCTAGAAAACTCCGCACTTGTGTGACTGTGCAGGGAACAGGCCAGCTATGTATGGCCTCAACCTTGGCTTGATCAACTTCGATTCCCTACGGTGTCACAACATATCCAAGAAAAGAGACTCGATCTGTGCAAAAGGTGCACTTCTCAAGATTGCCAAACAAGTGTGCATCCCGAAGAGCATTGAAAACAGCACGCAAATGATCAAGATGTTCCTCTAATGATCTACTATATATCAAGATGTCATCAAAGTATACCACTACAAATCTGCCAATAAAAGAGCGTAAAACCTCGCTCATTAATCTCATGAAAGTGCTGGGTGCATTAGTCAATCCAAAGGGCATGACAAGCCATTCATATAAACCAAACTTAGTTTTAAACGCTGTTTTCCATTCATCTCCTAGCTTCATACGAATCTGGTGGTAACCACCACGCAAATCAATTTTAGAGAACACAATTGAGCCACTCAATTCATCAAGCATATCATCTAACCTTGGAATAGGATGACGATATCTGATTGTGATGTTGTTTATCGCTCTACAATCAACACACATGCGCCATGATCCATCCTTCTTAGGAACTAAAAGCACGGGAACGGCACAAGGGCTAAGAGACTCACGCACATAACCTTTGTTGAGCAATTCTTGTACTTGTCTCTGAATCTCTTTTGTCTCGTCCGGGTTGGTCCTATCTGGCGCACGATTAGGCAAGGAAGCCCCAGTGGATGAGGTCAATCTGGTGTTCAATCCTCGAATTGGTGGCAGCCCCGGTGGTACCTCCTTTGGAAAAACATCGGCATACTCCTGCAAAAGATTAGTGACAGCAGGAGGCAAAGAAATAGATGTATCTTCGAGTGAAAATAAAGTTTCTTTGCAAACCAAAGCATAGCAAACAGTAGTACTAGCATCAATCTCATCCAAATCAGATTTGGTGGAAAAGTAACAAGAGCCTTTCAGCTTGATCTCATTTTTATTATGATGAACAGATTTGCTAGACTTCTTCTTATGTTTCTCAAGTTCATTAGCGACAATCTGATTTTCACTAGCAACAGCCTGATTCTTAAGTTTGCTAGATCTAGCAAGTTCATCTCTTAGAATAGACTCAGGGGACATGGGTGCAACACAATCTTCTTGTCATTATGCACAAAAGAGTATTGATTTGTTTTACCAGAGTGCAAGGAATCTTTATCAAACTGCCATGGTCTACCTAACAACATAGAGCATGCTTGCATAGGCACAACATCGCAGTCAATGGAATCATGATAAGAACCAATGGCAAACTCTCTACCTTACCAATCGGGTTACCTTCACCTTGCCGCTGCTGTTAAGCCACTGAATGTAGTAAGGCTGCGGGTGTGGTTTTGTGCTCAATGAAAGCTTCTCCACCATTTCAGCACTTGCCAAGTTGTTGCAGCTTCCTCCATCTATGATCACACGGCAAGAGCTGCCTTGATCACACACTTGGTTTGAAACAAAGTGTGGCGCTGATTTTGTTCAGCCTCTCCATTTGGGCACTTAGCACCCGCTGCACCACGAGGCTCTCATAGTGCTCAGCAGCTTCAGCCCTAATGTGCTCTTCGCGTCTTGTTGGAAATCATCTCCTTCCGCTACATTGTTAGCAGCAAGCAAAGCATATGTTTCTTCATCAAAATCACTAGCAGAGGAATACCCACCATCAGCTCGCACAATCATCACACGTGTGCTTGGGCAGTCCTTGCGATGTGGCCATATCCTTTGCAGCGTAGGGCACTGAATATCCCTTGTTCTCCCCGTGGATACCACCGAGGATGAACTCTTGGCAGATGTAGCCGTTGCTCCTCTAGTTGGTTCACTTGGGCATGGTACAGAATTTGTTGTAGAGGAGCGTGGCTTGATGTTCGAGGAAGATTGTGGGGTGCACGCGTTGACGGTGCAGCAGCATTGGAGGGTGTCCATGGGCTAGCACGACCTGCAGGAATGTTAGCCCTCATGCTAGCTCGTCGTCCCTGCACTTCTCGCTCAGCTTTACAAGCAAGGTGAAATAAACGATTGACAGAATTATATTCCTTATAAGCTAGAATATCCTGAATCTCCCGGTTCAGCCCACCCATAAATCTAGCTATGGCACCATCCTCATTTTTTCTTCAGCCCGCAAACGAAGCATACCCATTTGTAGCTCTTGATAGTACTCTTCTACAGATTTGGATCCTTGCCTCAATTGTTGCAACTTATGTAAAAGATCACGGGCATAATAAGAAGGAACAAATCTGGCCCGCATGACCCGCTTCAAAGCATCCCAAGTTGGTGTGTTATTTGGGTTTCTACGATGGTATTCAGACCACCAAACAGAGGCAAAGTCAGTAAACTCACTAGTTGCAGCCCTAACACGTTTGTCCTCGTGGAAATCATGGCAAGTAAATTTCTGATCAACAGCTAATTCCCAACTAAGGTACATATCAGGATTATACCTCCCATCAAAAGCAGGTATGGTGAATTTAATCTTGCCAAATGAGTCATCGGCACGCACCTCTTGCCGTGGTCGGCGAGGACCTGTCTCATGGCGGCGGCGATGTTGTTCGATGCGTCGATGACCATTCAGCTCCTCATCAAGCTCAGTGTCCGCTGCATATTCTTCTTCATCATGACCAGCAGCACTGCCCATGGTGTTGTTGTTGTTGTGATTGCGCTCGTTCGAAACCATCACAGCGATTCTGTTCCATCCTCTCCAATCGCTCCAAGACACCTACAAGAGATGTATTAACAGAACCAAGAGTGCCTTCTAAGGAAGCCAACTTGGTGTTGGTCTCAATCTGAGCCATCTCCAATTGACCAAGGCGCTCATTGGTGACACGTAACATCCTCATCAAGGTGTTCAGCATGGAGCCTCACTTTATGCTCAAAGTGTTGCAGCAAGGCTTTTGATCGAGGTGATTGTGGAGGGTCCTTTCACCTTCTCCTGCCATGGTTAGTATGTAGTAAGGGAATCACAAGAAAATATGTCCTACCAACTAACTGAATTAGGTGGCAACAATTTTCATTCTCTCAGCATGTGCAAACCGAAGTTCTTACATGTCCTTACCTTGCTATGCAGATGGTGTTGGCGATTTACAAGAACAACACAAGTAGTAGCAAGTAGAACCCCGTGACGTTGTAGATAATTTGTGGAGCTGTAGGTGGCTTAAAAAATCAAGGTACAACTGGAACCACGTTAGTCAATGCAAGTTGAATAAGTGTTCAAAGATAGTATCGCGGTTGGTCCTAGGCTAACCTGCTAGAGACGCGAGCCTAGACACAAATGTTGTCACCGGACAGTAGCAAACAATGGAAATGATGAGAGTAAATAGCATCAACTTAACCTTCTTTTTTTTTTCTTTCTTTCTTTCTTTCCTCCTTTTCCTTTCTTTTCTTTTCTATTTTCTTTTCTTTTCTTTTCTTTTCTTTTCTTTTCTTTTCTTTTCTTTTCTTTTCTTTTCGACAAGTAGCGCACAAACTGAACTTTTGCAATATGATTATAACAAGAATGCAGCAAGTAGCATAGACTTTCTTTTACTAGGGATAAGGATTGCAACAAGTAGTACAAATATGCAATTTGAACTCTCTTATTTTCAGAACTGAGTGTACTCAGATTTGCACCAAAAGGACAGGTGCATAAGGTAGTGTTTGTGTAGGCGGGCTGAAGGTGATGGTGGTGAGGGTTTCAGCGAAAAGGTGGAGAGAGCAGCGGTGCTTTTGGTGGTGGTGGTGGTGGTATTGGTGGAGATTGCAGCGGCTGAAGTGGGGGGGAAGGCAACAGCGGATTGTGTGGTGACTAAAACGTGACAAGAACTCAAACTCTAAAGGATTAGAACCTAAGAACCAGCACTTGACACCACGATGTAAAGCACAAACTCAACAAGCAAAGAACTAAGCAGATCAGCAAGGCTCAAACTTGTGTTTGGAATTTCAGTTCTATCCTATTTTTATATTTCTGGACTATAGGTAAAGTAATGAACGGTAAATCACTCACCAAAGAACCTTGCTCTGATTACCACATGATGGGACTAGGGGTTGTTCCTGATCTTTTGGTGAGTGTGGATAAACTCGATTTGGGGTGGATTCGACGCTGGCTGTCCGACTACAACGACCACAAGGTTGCTGCGCCTTAGCAACAGGTACACGGCTCGATTGTGATGTTCTTGCCGTGCCAAGAACACCAAGAACCTGCAAGCAAACCGAGAACAAGCAAGAACAAGATGAACAAGCAAATAACTCACGGATTTAAGCCAAAGGCTGAATCTGAATCACAAGTTGGGGTCTTGAAACAAGCAAATCGGGTGGTCTAGCCGACACAGCGTTTACATAAGGAAGAAGCAGCAGCTATCTTGCATCTAAACAAAACCCAACCTCATTCTGATGGCTGCTGGCTCTATTTATAAGGAGGAGAGCACAAGGGGAGTGGGAAACCCTAATCTGGGCGTCCCTCAAAGGGTTGTAGTTAGTACAAGGCCCAGGCCCAAGCTGTAGGTCTCTGCGTCCTTTGGCTTGCTGCACACAGCTTCGGTAGATTCTGATAGTGGGGTTGGATCCATGTGAAAGAGGACGACGCGCTCTTTCCAACAAGTCAAAAACCAGCTTCATTGGATCTCGTATCAAGGAGTTATGGTACTTTTGATGGAGTGTCCCCTGCTGTCTCATTTTGAAGTTGTCGTGCTCGAGCTCTTGTCATCGGACCTTGTTGTGCAGCAGGTGTGGTTGTATCAATGGAAGGATGTCCTCATCAAGATAGGGTGCACGTTTGTTTGTGCAGAACAAGTCTCAGAAATCATTTTGAACACACCCGTTGGAACTCCTAGGTGACGTGGGTCATGTGGAATTCGTTTCGGTCTGTTTGGAGATAGTGTTAGTGTCGGTGCAAGATAGGTGCACGGTTTGCGACCGTTTAGTACCATAGGCTCAGAAATCATTTTGGACGAACCCAATGGTACTCCTAGGTGATGGGGGTCAAGTGGAAGCTCGTTTCAGTCCGCTTGAAGATAGTGTTAGTATTAGTGCAAGATAGGTGCACGGTTTGTGCCGTAACAAGGCTCAAATCATTTCGAAGCACCCGATGGAACTCCTAGGTGACGAGGCTCAAGTGGAATCTTGTTTCGGTCTGTTTGGAGATAGTGTTAGTATTAGTGCAAGATAGGTGCACGGTTTGTTCCCAAACAAGGCTCGAAATCATTTTGACCGCACCGATGGAACTCCTTGGTGACGAGGCTCAAGTGGAATCTCGCTTTCGGTCTGTTTGGAGATAGTGTTAGTGTCGGTGCAAGATAGGTGCACGGTTTATGCTCTTTAGTACCATAGGCTCATAAATCGTTTTGGACGCACCCATTGGTACTCCTAGGTGATGGGGGTCAAGTGGAAGCTCGTTTCAGTCCATTTGGAGATAGTGTTAGTATTAGTGCAAGATAGGTGCACGTTTGTTTGTGCCAAAACAAGGCTTGGAAATCATTTCGAAGCGAAGCACACCGATGGAACTCCTAGGTGACGAGGCTCAAGTGGAATCTTGTTTCGGGTCCGTTTGGAGATAGTGTTAGTATTAGTGCAAGATAGGTGCACGAATCTTTTTCAGTGTTAAACAAGGCTTGGAAATCATTTTGGACGCACCCGATGGAACTCCTAGGTGACGAGGCTCAAGTGGAATCTCGTTTCGGTCCGTTTGGAGATAGTGTTAGTATTAGTGCAAGATAGGTGCACGGTTTGCGCCCTTTAGTACCGTAGGCTTAGAAATCATTTTGGACGCACCCAATGGTACTCCTAGGTGATGGGGGTCAAGTGGAAGCTCGTTTCAGTCCATTTGGAGATAGTGTTAGTATTAGTGCAAGATAGGTGCACGATTTGTGCCGTAACAAGGCTTGGAAATCATTTTGGACGCACCGATGGAACTCCTAGGTGACGAGGCTCAAGTGGAATCTCGTTTCGTCTGTTTGGAGATAGTGTTAGTGTCGGTGCAAGATAGGTGCACGGTTTGTTTGCCCTTTAGTACCATAGGCTTAGAAATCATTTTGGACGCACCCAATGGTACTCCTAGGTGATGGGGTCAAGTGGAAGCTCGTTTCAGTCCGCTTTGGAGATAGTGTTAGTATTAGTGCAAGATAGGTGCACGGTTTGTGCCGTAACAAGGCTTGGAATCATTTTCGAAGCACACGATGGAACTCCTAGGTGACGAGGCTCAAGTGGAATCTTGTTTCGGTCCGTTTGGAGATAGTATTAGTATTAGTGCAAGATAGGTGCACGGTTTGTTCCAAACATGGCTCGGAAATCATTTTGACCGCACCCGATAGAACTCCTAGGTGACGAGGCTCAAGTGGAATCTCGTTTCGGTCCGTTTGGAGATAGTGTTAGTATTAGTGCAAGATAGGTGCACGGTTTGTTGCAAACAAGGCTCGGAAATCATTTTGACCGCACACCATAGAACTCCTAGGTGACGAGGCTCAAGTGGAATCTCGTTTCGGTCCATTTGGATATAGTGTTGGTATTAGTGCAAGATAGGTGCACGGTTTGTGCCAAACGTACCATAGGCTCAGAAATCATTTTGGACGCACCCGATGGTACTCCTAGGTGACGAGGCTCAAGTGGATGCTTGTTTCAGTCCATTTGGAGATAGTGCTAATCTTGACGCAAGATAATTGCAAGTTTTGCACCGATTGTACCCTGGTCTCGAAAATCATTTTGGACGCACCCGATGGAACTCCTAGGTGACGTGGTTCATGTGGAATCTCGTTTCGTTCTGTTTGGAGACAGTGTTAGTGTCGGTGCAAGATAGGTGCATGGTTTGCGCCCTTTGGTACCATAGGCTGAGAAATCATTTTGGACGCACCCAATGGTACTCCTAGGTGACGAGGCTCAAGTGGAAGCTCGTTTCAGTCTATTTGGAGATAGTGCTAATGTTGACGCAAGATAGGTGCACGGTTTGTGCAGAACAAGTCTCGGAAATCATTTTGAACACACCCGATGGAACTCCTAGGTGACGGGGTCATGTGGAATTTGCTTCGTCTGTTTGGAGATAGTGTTAGTGTCGGTGCAAGATAGGTGCACGGTTTGCACCCTTTAGTACCATAGGCTCAGAAATCATTTTGGACGAACCCAATGGGTACTCCTAGGTGATGGGGGTCAAGTGGAAGCTCGTTTCAGTCCGCTTTGAAGATAGTGTTAGTATTAGTGCAAGATAGGTGCAGGGTTTGTGCTTGAAATAACAAGGCTCTGAAATCATTTTGAAGCACCGATGGAACTCCTATGTGATGAGGCTCAAGTGAAATCTTGTTTCGTCCGCTTGGAGATAGTGTTAGTATTAGTGCAAGATAGGTGCATGGTTTGTCCCAAACAAGGCTCGGAAATCATTTTGACCGCACCCGATGGAACTCCTTGGTGACGAGGCTCAAGTGGAATCTCGTTTCTGTCTGTTTGGAGATAGTGTTAGTGTCAGTGCAAGATAGGTGCACGGTTTGTGCCCTTTAGTACCGTAGGCTTAGAAATCATTTTGGACGCACACAATGGTACTCCTAGGTGATGGGGGTCAAGTGGAAGCTCGTTTCAGTCCGTTTGGAGATAGTGTTAGTATTAGTGCAAGATAGGTGCACGGTTTGTGCCAAACAAGGCTGGAAATCATTTTGATAGAAGCACACGATGGAACTCCTAGGTGACGAGGCTCAAGTGGAATCTGCCCAATGGGTCTGTTTGGAGATAGTGTTAGTGTTAGTGCAAGATAGGTGCACGGTTTGCGCCTTTAGTACCATAGGCTTAGAAATCATTTTGGACGCACCCAATGGTACTCCTAGGTGATGGGGGTCAAGTGGAAGCTTGTTTCAGTCCATTTGGAGATAGTGTTAGTATTAGTGCAAGATTGGTGGCACGGTTGTGCCAAACAAGGCTTGGAAATCATTTTGAAGCGCACCCGATGGAACTCCTAGGTGACGAGGCTCAAGTGGAATCTGTTTCGGGTCTGTTTGGAGATAGTGTTAGTGTCGGTGCAAGATAGGTGCATGGTTTGTGCCCTTTAGTACCATAGGCTTAGAAATCATTTTTGACGCACCCAATGGTACTCCTAGGTGACGGGGGTCAAGTGGAAGCTCGTTTCAGTCCTGCTTGGAGATAGTGTAGTGTTAGTATTAGTGCAAGATAGGTGCACGGTTTGTGCCAAACAAGGCTTGGAAATCATTTTGAAGCACACGATGGAACTCCTAGGTGACGAGGCTCAAGTGGAATCTTGTTTCGTCCATTTGGAGATAGTGTTAGTATTAGTGCAAGATAGGTGCACGGTTTTTGTTCCAAACATGGCTCGGAAATCATTTTGACGCACCCGATGGAACTCCTAGGTGACGAGGCTCAAGTGGAATCTCGTTTTCGGTCCGCTTTGGAGATAGTGTTAGTATTAGTGCAAGATAGGTGCACGGTTTGTTGCAAACAAGGCTCGGAAATCATTTTGACCGCACACCATGGAACTCCTAGGTGACGAGGCTCAAGTGGAATCTCGCGTTTCGTCCATTTGGAGATAGTGTTAGTATTAGTGCAAGATAGGTGCACGGTTTGTGCCAAACGCGTACCATAGGCTCAGAAATCATTTTGGACGCACCCGATGGTACTCCTAGGTGACGAGGCTCAAGTGGATGCTTGTTTCAGTCCATTTGGAGATAGTGCTAATGTTGACGCAAGATAGGTGCAAGTTTTGCAAACCGATTGTACCTGGTCTCGAAAATCATTTTGACGCACCCGATGGAACCCTAGGTGACGAGGTTCATGTGGAATCTCGCTTTCGCTCGCTTTGGAGATAGTGTTAGTGTCGGTGCAAGATAGGTGCATGGTTTGCGCCTTTGGTACCGTAGGCTGAGAAATCATTTTGGACGCACCCAATGGTACTCCTAGGTGACGAGGCTCAAGTGGAAGCTCGTTTCAGTCTATTTGGAGATAGTGCTAATGTTGACGCAAGATAGGTGCACGGTTTGTGCAGAACAAGTCTCGGAAATCATTTTGAACGCACCCGATGGAACTCCTAGGTGACGTGGGTCATGTGGAATTGTTTCGGTCTGTTTGGAGATAGTGTTAGTGTCGGTGCAAGCAAGATAGGTGCACGGTTTTGCCCTTTAGTACCATAGGCTCAGAAATCATTTTGGACGAACCCAATGGTACTCCTAGGTGATGGGGGTCAAGTGGAAGCTCGTTTCAGTCCGTTTGAAGATAGTGTTAGTATTAGTGCAAGATAGGTGTTTGGTTTGTGCCTTTAACAAGGCTCAAATCATTTTGGAAGCACCCGATGGAACTCCTAGGTGATGAGGCTCAAGTGAAATCTTTGTTTCGGTCCGTTTGGAGATAGTGTTAGTATTAGTGCAAGATAGGTGCACGGTTTGTCCCAAACAAGGCTCGAAATCATTTTGACCGCACCGATGGAACTCCTTGGTGACGAGGCTCAAGTGGAATCGTCTGTTTCGATCTGTTTTGGAGATAGTGTTAGTGTCATTTTGGTGCAAGATAGGTGCACGGTTTTTATGCCTTTAGTACCACCCATAGGCTTAGAAATCATTTTGGACGCACCCAATGGTACTCCTAGGTGATGGGGGTCAAGTGGAAGCTCGTTTCAGTCCGCTTGGAGATAGTGTTAGTATTAGTGCAGCAAGATAGGTGCACGGTTTGTGCCGAACAAGGCTTGGAAATCATTTTGAAGCACACGATGGAACTCCTAGGTGACGAGGCTCAAGTGGAATCTTGTTTCGTCCGTTTGGAGATAGTGTTAGTATTAGTGCAAGATAGGTGCACGGTTTGTTCCAAACATAGGCTTAGAAATCATTTTGACGCACCCAATGGAACTCCTAGGTGACAAGGCTCAAGTGGAATCTCGTTTCGGTCCGCTTTGGAGATAGTGTTAGTATTAGTGCAAGATAGGTGCACGGTTTGTTGCAAACAAGGCTCGGAAATCATTTTGACCGCACACCATAGAACTCCTAGGTGACGAGGCTGGAAGTCGGAATCTCGCTTCGTCCATTTGGATATAGTGTTGGTATTAGTGCAAGATAGGTGCACGGTTTGTGCCAAACGCACCATAGGCTCAGAAATCATTTTGGACGCACCCGATGGTACCCTAGGTGACGAGGCTCAAGTGGATGCTTGTTTCAGTCCATTTGGAGATAGTGCTAATGTTGACGCAAGATAATTGCAAGTTTTGCACCGATTGTACCCTGGTCTCGAAAATCGCTTTTGGACGCACCCGATGGAACTCCTAGGTGACGTGGTTCATGTGGAATCTCGCTTCGCTCTGTTTGGAGATAGTGTTAGTGTCGGTGCAAGATAGGTGCATGGTTTGCGCCTTTGGTACCAGAGGCTGAGACATCGTTTTGGACGCACCCAATGGTACTCCTAGGTGACGAGGCTCAAGTGGAAGCTCGTTTCAGTCTATTTGGAGATAGTGCTAATGTTGACGCAAGATAGGTGCACGGTTTGTGCAGTAACAAGTCTCGAAATCATTTTGAACACACCCGATGGAACTCCTAGGTGACGTGGGTCATGTGGAATTGCTTCGGTCTGTTTGGAGATAGTGTTAGTGTCGGTGCAAGATAGGTGCACGGTTTTGCCTTTAGTACCATAGGCTCAGAAATCATTTTGGACGAACCCAATGGTACTCCTAGGTGATGGGGGTCAAGTGGAAGCTCTGCTTTCAGTCCGCTTTGAGATAGTGTTAGTATTAGTGCAAGATAGGTGCACGGTTTGTGTGCGTAACAAGGCTGAAATCATTTCGAAGCACCGATGGAACTCCTAGGTGATGAGGCTCAAGTGAAATCTTGTTTCGTCCATTTGGAGATAGTGTTAGTATTAGTGCAAGATAGGTGCATGGTTTGTCCCAAACAAGGCTCGGAAATCATTTTGACCGCACCGATGGAACTCCTTGGTGACGAGGCTCAAGTGGAATCTGTTTCGGTCTGTTTGGAGATAGTGTTAGTGTCGGTGCAAGATAGGTGCATGGGTTTGTGCCTTTAGTACCGTAGAGGCTTAGAAATCATTTTGGACGCACCCAATGGTACTCCTAGGTGATGGGGGTCAAGTGGAAGCTCGTTTCAGTCCGCTTTGGAGATAGTGTTAGTATTAGTGCAAGATAGGTGCACGATTTGTGCAAAAACAAGGCTTGGAAATCATTTTGGAAGCACACGATGGAACTCCTAGGTGACGAGGCTCAAGTGGAATCTCGCTTCGTCCAAGATTTGGAGATAGTGTTAGTGTCGGTGCAAGATAGGTGCATGGTTTTTGCCTTTAGTACCATAGGCTCAGAAATCATTTTGGACGAACCCAATGGTACTCCTAGGTGATGGGGTCAAGTGGAAGCTCATTTCAGTCCGCTTTGAAGATAGTGTTAGTATTAGTGCAAGATAGGTGCACGGTTTGTGCCGTAACAAGGCTCTGAAATCATTTCGAAGCACCCGATGGACTCCTAGGTGACGAGGCTCAAGTGGAATCTTGTTTCGGTCTGTTTGGAGATAGTGTTAGTGTTAGTGCAAGATAGGTGCACGGTTTGTTCCAAACAAGGCTCGAAATCATTTTGACCGCACCGATGGAACTCCTTGGTGACGAGGCTCAAGTGGAATCTCGCTTTCGGTCTGTTTGGAGATAGTGTTAGTTCGGTGCAAGATAGGTGCACGGTTTATGCCTTTAGTACCGTAGGCTTAGAAATCATTTTGGACGCACCCAATGGTACTCCTAGGTGATGGGGGTCAAGTGGAAGCTCGTTTTCAGTCCGCTTGGAGATAGTGTTAGTATTAGTGCAAGATAGGTGCACGATTTGTGCCAAACAAGGCTTGGAAATCATTTTGGAAGCACACGATGGAACTCCTAGGTGACGAGGCTCAAGTGGAATCTGCTTCGGTCTGTTTGGAGATAGTGTTAGTGTCGGTGCAAGATAGGTGCACGGTTTGCACCCTTTAGTACCATAGGCTAAGAAATCATTTTGGACGCACCCAATGGTACTCCTAGGTGACGGGGGTCAAGTGGAAGCTGTTTCAGTCCATTTGGAGATAGTGTTAGTATTAGTGCAAGATAGGTGCACGTTTTGTGCCCTTTTGTAACAAGGCTTGGAAATCATTTTGAAGCACACGATGGAACTCCTAGGTGACGAGGCTCAAGCAGTGTGGAATCTCGTTTCGGTCTGTTTGGAGATAGTGTTAGTGTTAGTGCAAGATAGGTGCACGGTTTGTGCCCTTTAGTACCATAGGCTTAGAAATCATTTTGGACGCACCCAATGGTACTCCTAGGTGACGGGCTCAAGTGGAAGCTCGTTTCAGTCCATTTGGAGATAGTGTTAGTGCAATTAGTGCAAGATAGGTGCACGGTTTTGTTTGTCCGTTTGGAGAACAAGGCTCAAGAAATCATTTTGAAATCACCGATGGAACTCCTAGGTGACGAGGCTCAAGTGGAATCTTGTTTTGTCCATTTGAGATAGTGTTAGTATTGGAGATATAGTGTAGTAGTAGGCTTAGTGCAAGAACTCCTAGGTGTGAGGCTCAATGGCTTGTTTGTCCCAAAGTGCAAGAAGTGCACGGTTTGTTCCGAAAAGGCTCGAAATCATTTTGGAAGCACACGATGGAACTCCTAGGTGACGAGGCTCAAGTGGAATCTTGTTTCGGTCTGTTTGGAGATAGTGTTAGTGTCGGTGCAAGATAGGTGCACGGTTTGCTACCTTTAGTACCATAGGCTTAGAAATCATTTTGGACGCACCCAATGGTACTCCTAGGTGATGGGGGTCAAGTGGAAGCTCGTTTCAGTCCGTTTGGAGATAGTGTTAGTATTAGTGCAAGATAGGTGCACGGTTTGTGCCGTAACAAGGCTTGGAAATCATTTTGAAGCACACGATGGAACTCCTAGGTGACGAGGCTCAAGTGGAATCTTGTTTCGGTCCGCTTTGGAGATAGTGTTAGTATTAGTGCAAGATAGGTGCACGGTTTGTTCCAAACATGGCTAGAAATCATTTTGACGCACCCAATGGAACTCCTAGGTGACGAGGCTCAAGTGGAATCTCTCGTTTCGGTCCGCTTTGGAGATAGTGTTAGTATTAGTGCAAGATAGGTGCACGGTTTGTTGCAAACAAGGCTCGGAAATCATTTTGACCACACCCCATAGAACTCCTAGGTGACGAGGCTCAAGTGGAATCTCGTTTCGGTCCGTTTGGATATAGTGTTGGTATTAGTGCAAGATAGGTGCACGGTTTGTGCCAAACGTACCATAGGCTCAGAAATCATTTTGGACGCACCCGATGGTACTCCTAGGTGACGAGGCTCAAGTGGATGCTTGTTTCAGTCCGTTTGGAGATAGTGCTAATCTTGACGCAAGATAATTGCAAAGTTTTGCAAACCGATTGTACCCTGGTCTCGAAAAATCATTTTGGACGCACCCGATGGAACTCCTAGGTGACGTGGTTCATGTGGAATCTCGCTTCGCTCTGTTTGGAGACAGTGTTAGTGTCGGTGCAAGATAGGTGCATGGTTTGCGCCTTTGGTACCGAGAGGGCTGAGAAATCATTTTGGACGCACCCAATGGTACTCCTAGGTGACGAGGCTCAAGTGGAAGCTCGTTTCAGTCTATTTGGAGATAGTGCTAATGTTGACGCAAGATAGGTGCACGGTTTGTGCGTAACAAGTCTCGAAATCATTTTGAACACACCCGATGGAACTCCTAGGTGACGTGGGTCATGTGGAATTTGTTTCGGTCTGTTTGGAGATAGTGTTAGTGTTGGTGCAAGATAGGTGCACGGTTTGTTTGCCTTTAGTACCATAGGCTCAGAAATCATTTTGGACGAACCCAATGGTACTCCTAGGTGATGGGGGTCAAGTGGAAGCTCGTTTCAGTCCGCTTGAAGAGATAGTGTTAGTATTAGTGCAAGATAGGTGCAGGGTTTGTGCTTAACAAGGCTCGAAATCATTTTGGAAGCACCCGATGGAACTCCTATGTGATGAGGCTCAAGTGAAATCTTGTTTTCGTCCGCTTGGAGATAGTGTTAGTATTAGTGCAAGATAGGTGCATGGTTTGTCCCAAACAAGGCTCGGAAATCATTGTGACGCACTCGATGGAACTCCTTGGTGACGAGGCTCAAGTGGAATCTCGTGTTTCGGTCTGTTTGGAGATAGTGTTAGTGTCGGTGCAAGATAGGGTGCGGGTTTGCGCTCTTTAGTACCGTAGGCTTAGAAATCATTTTGGACGCACCCAATGGTACTCCTAGGTGATGGGGGTCAAGTGGAAGCTCGTTTCAGTCCGCTTTGGAGATAGTGTTAGTATTAGTGCAAGATAGGTGCACGATTTGTGCCGTAACAAGGCTTGGAAATCATTTTTGAAGCACACGATGGAACTCTATAGGTGACGAGGCTCAAGTGGAATCTTGCTTCGGTCTATTTGGAGATAGTGTTGTAGTGTCGGTGCAAGATAGGTGCATGGTTTTGCCTTTAGTACCATAGGCTCAGAAATCATTTTGGACGAACCCAATGGTACTCCTAGGTGATGGGGGTCAAGTGGAAGCTCATTTAAGTCCGTTTGAAGATAGTGTTAGTATTAGTGCAAGATAGGTGCACGGTTTGTGCCGAACAAGGCTCTGAAATCATTTCGGAAGCAGCCGATGGAAGTCCTAGGTGACGAGGCTCAAGTGGAATCTCATTTCGGTCTGTTTGGATAAAGTGTTAGTGTCGGTGCAAGATAGGTGCACGGTTTGTTCCAAACAAGGCTCGGAAATCATTTTGACCGCACCCGATGGAACTCCTTGGTGATGTGGCTCAAGTGGAATCTCGTTTCGGTCTGTTTGGAGATAGTGTTAGTGTCGGTGCAAGATAGGTGCACGGTTTTGCCTTTAGTACCGTAGGCTTAGAAATCATTTTGGACGCACCCAATGGTACTCCTAGGTGATGGGGGTCAAGTGGAAGCTCGTTTTAGTCCGTTTGGAGATAGTGTTAGTATTAGTGCAAGATAGGTGCACGATTTGTGCCAAACAAGGCTTGGAAATCATTTCGGAAGCACACGATGGAACTCCTAGGTGACGAGGCTCAAGTGGAATCTGCTTCGGTCTGTTTGGAGATAGTGTTAGTGTTAGTGCAAGATAGGTGCACGGTTTTTGCCCCTTTAGTACCTTAGGCTAAGAAATCATTTTGGACGCACCCAATGGTACTCCTAGGTGATGGGGTCAAGTGGCTCTGTTTCAGTCCATTTGGAGATAGTGTTAGTATTAGTGCAAGATAGGTGCACGTTTGTGCCGTAACAAGGCTTGGAAATCATTTTGAAGCACACAATGGAACTCCTAGGTGACGAGGCTCAAGTGGAATCTCGTTTCGGTCTGTTTGGAGATAGTGTTAGTGTCGGTGCAAGATAGGTGCACGGTTTGTTCTTTAGTACCATAGGCTCAGAAATCATTTTTTTGGACGAACCCAATGGTACTCCTAGGTGACGGGGGTCAAGTGGAAGCTCGTTTCAGTCCATTTGAAGATAGTGTTAGTATTAGTGCAAGATAGGTGCACGGTTTTTTGTGCAAGATAACAAGGCTCGGAAATCATTTTGGAAGCACCCGATGGAACTCCTAGGTGACGAGGGCTCAAGTGGAATCTTGTTTCGGTCTGTTTGGAGATAGTGTTAGTATTAGTGCAAGATAGGTGCACGGTTTGTTCCAAACAAGGCTCGGAAATCATTTTGACCGCACCCAATGGAACTCCTAGGTGACGAGGCTCAAGTGGAATCTCGTTTCGGTCTGTTTGGAGATAGTGTTAGTGTTGGTGCAAGATAGGTGCACGTTTGTGCCTTTAGTACCATAGGCTTAGAAATCATTTTGGACGCACCCAATGGTACTCCTAGGTGACGGGGTCAAGTGGAAGCTCTTTTTTCAGTCCGTTTGGAGATAGTGTTAGTATTAGTGCAAGATAGGTGCACGGTTTGTGCCGTAACAAGGCTTGGAAATCATTTTGGAAGCACACGATGGAACCCTAGGTGACGAGGCTCAAGTGGAATCTTGTTTCGTCCGTTTGGAGGAGATAGTTAGTATTAGTGCAAGATAGGTGCACGGTTTGTTCCAAACATGGCTTAGAAATCATTTGGACGCACCCAATGGAACTCCTAGGTGACGAGGCTCAAGTGGAATCTCGTTTCGTCCGCTTGGAGATAGTGTTAGTATTAGTGCAAGATAGGTGCACGGTTTGTTGCAAACAAGGCTCGAAATCATTTTGACCGCACACCATAGAACTCCTAGGTGACGAGGCTCAAGTGGAATCTCGTTTCGGTCCATTTGGATATAGTGTTGGTATTAGTGCAAGATAGGTGCACGGTTTGTGCCAAACGTACCATAGGCTCAGAAATCATTTTGGACGCACCCGATGGTACTCCTAGGTGACGAGGCTCAAGTGGATGCTTGTTTCAGTCCATTTGGAGATAGTGCTAATCTTGACGCAAGATAATTGCAAGTTTTGCAACCGATTGTACCCTGGTCTCGAAAAATCATTTTGGACGCACCCGATGGAACTCCTAGGTGACGACGGGTTCATGTGGAATCTCGCTTCGCTCTGTTTGGAGACAGTGTTAGTGTCGGTGCAAGATAGGTGCATGGTTTGCGCCTTTGGTACCCAGAGGCTGAGAAATCATTTTGGACGCACCCAATGGTACTCCTAGGTGACGAGGCTCAAGTGGAAGCTCGTTTCAGTCTATTTGGAGATAGTGCTAATGTTGACGCAAGATAGGTGCACGGTTTGTGCGTAACAAGTCTCGAAATCATTTTGAACACACCCGATGGAACTCCTAGGTGACGTGGGTCATGTGGAATTTGTTTCGGTCTGTTTTGGAGATAGTGTTTAGTAGTGCAAGATAGGTGCAAGATAGGGTGCACGGTTTGCACCCTTTAGTACCATAGGCTCAGAAATCATTTTGGACGAACCCAATGGTACTCCTAGGTGATGGGGGTCAAGTGGAAGCTCTCGTTTCAGTCCGCTTTGAGAGATAGTGTTAGTATTAGTGCAAGATAGGTGCACGGTTTGTGTAACAAGGCTCTGAAATCATTTGGAAGCACCCGATGGAACTCCTAGGTGATGAGGCTCAAGTGAAATCTTGTTTCGTCCGCTTTGGAGATAGTGTTAGTATTAGTGCAAGCAAGATAGTGCACATGGTTTGTCCCAAACAAGGCTCGGAAATCATTTTGACCGCACCCGATGGAACTCCTTGGTGACGAGGCTCAAGTGGAATCTCGCTTCGGTCTGTTTGGAGATAGTGTTAGTGTCGGTGCAAGATAGGTGCACGGTTTCTGCCCTTTAGTACCATAGGCTTAGAAATCATTTTGGACGCACCCAATGGTACTCCTAGGTGATGGGGGTCAAGTGGAAGCTCGTTTCAGTCCGTTTGGAGATAGTGTTAGTATTAGTGCAAGATAGGTGCACGATTTGTTGTTTAACAAGGCTTGGAAATCATTTCGGAAGCACACGATGGAACTCATAGGTGACGAGGCTCAAGTGGAATCTCGTTTCGGTCTGTTTGGAGATAGTGTTAGTGTCGGTGCAAGATAGGTGCATGGTTTGCGCCCTTTAGTACCATAGGCTCAGAAATCGTTTTGGACGAACCCAATGGTACTCCTAGGTGATGGGGGTCAAGTGGAAGCTCATTTAAGTCCGTTTGAAGATAGTGTTAGTATTAGTGCAAGATAGGTGCACGGTTTGTGCCGAACAAGGCTTGGAAATCATTTCGAAAGCACAAGAGGGAACTCCTAGGTGACGAGGCTCAAGTGGAATCTCATTTCGGTCTGTTTGGAGATAGTGTTAGTGTCGGTGCAAGATAGGTGCACGGTTTGTTCCAAACAAGGCTCGGAAATCATTTTGACCGCACCCGATGGAACTCCTTGGTGATGTGGCTCAAGTGGAATCTCGTTTCGGTCTGTTTGGAGATAGTGTTAGTGTCGGTGCAAGATAGGTGCACGGTTTGCGCCCTTTAGTACCGTAGGCTTAGAAATCATTTTGGACGCACCCAATGGTACTCCTAGGTGATGGGGGTCAAGTGGAAGCTCGTTTTAGTCCGTTTGGAGATAGTGTTAGTATTAGTGCAAGATAGGTGCACGATTTGTGCCAAACAAGGCTTGGAAATCATTTCGGAAGCACACGATGGAACTCCTAGGTGACGAGGCTCAAGTGGAATCTCGTTTCGGTCTGTTTGGAGATAGTGTTAGTGTCGGTGCAAGATAGGTGCACGGTTTGCACCCTTTAGTACATAAGGCTTAAGAAATCATTTTGGACGCACCCAATGGTACTCCTAGGTGACGGGGGTCAAGTGGAAGCTTGTTTCAGTCCATTTGGAGATAGTGTTAGTATTAGTGCAAGATAGGTGCACGGTTTGTGCCCGATTGTAACAAGGCTCTGGAAATCATTTTGAAGCACACAATGGAACTCCTAGGTGACGAGGCTCAAGTGGAATCTTGTTTCGGTCTGTTTGGAGATAGTGTTAGTGTCGGTGCAAGATAGGTGCACGGTTTGTGCCTTTAGTACCATAGGCTCAGAAATCATTTTGGACGCACCCAATGGTACTCCTAGGTGACGAGGCTCAAGTGGAAGCTCGTTTCAGTCCATTTGGAGATAGTGTTAGTATTAGTGCAAGATAGGTGCACGGTTTGTGCCTTTAACAAGGCTCGGAAATCATTTGGAAGCACCCGATGGAACTCCTAGGTGACGAGGCTCAAGTGGAATCTGTTTTCGGTCTGTTTGGAGATAGTGTTAGTGTTAGTGCAAGATAGGTGCACGGTTTGGTGTACAAGGTTTTTTCCAAACAAGGCTTGGAAATCATTTTTGACCGCATTGGAGATGGAACTCCTAGGTGACGAGGCTCAAGTGGAATGGAAATCATTTTCGGGTCTGTTTGGAGATAGTGTTAGTGTTAGTGCAAGATAGCAAGATGCATGGTTTGCCTTTAGTACCATAGGCTTAGAAATCATTTTGGACGCACCCAATGGTACTCCTAGGTGATGGGGGTCAAGTGGAAGCTCGTTTCAGTCCGTTTGGAGATAGTGTTAGTATTAGTGCAAGATAGGTGCACGGTTTGCCAAACAAGGCTTGGAAATCATTTTCGAAGCACACGATGGAACTCCTAGGTGACGAGGCTCAAGTGGAATCTTGTTTTCGTCCGTTTGGAGATAGTGTTAGTATTAGTGCAAGATAGGTGCACGGTTTGTGTTCCTTTAGTGGCTCGGAAATCATTTTGACGACGCACCGATGGAACTCCTAGGTGACGAGGCTCAAGTGGAATCTGCTTCGTTCCGTCCTTTGGAGATAGTGTTAGTATTAGTGCAAGATAGGTGCACGGTTTGTTGCAAACAAGGCTCGAAATCATTTTGACCGCACCCCATAGAACTCCTAGGTGACGAGGGTCAAGTGGAATCTCGTTTCGGTCCGTTTGGATATAGTGTTGGTATTAGTGCAAGATAGGTGCACGGTTTGTGCCAAACGCTCCATAGGCTCAGAAATCATTTTGGACGCACCCGATGGTACTCCTAGGTGACGAGGCTCAAGTGGATGCTTGTTTCTGTCCATTTGAAGATAGTGCTAATCTTGACGCAAGATAAGTGCAAGTTTTGCACCGAATGTACCCTGGTCTCGGAAATCGTTTTGGACGCACCCGATGGAACTCCTAGGTGACGGGTTCATGTGGAATCTCTCGCTTCGCTCTGTTTGGAGATAGTGTTAGTGTCGGTGCAAAGATAGGTGCATGGTTTGCGCCTTTGGTGGTACCAGAGGCTGAGAAATCATTTTGGACGCACCCAATGGTACTCCTAGGTGACGAGGCTCAAGTGGAAGCTCGTTTCAGTCTATTTGGAGATAGTGCTAATGTTGACGCAAGATAGGTGCACGGTTTGTGCAGAACAAGTCTCGGAAATCATTTTGAACACACACCCGATGGAACTCCTAGGTGACGTGGGTCATGTGGAATTCAATTTTTTCGGTCTGCTTTTGGAGATAGTGTTAGTGTCGGTGCAAGATAGGTGCACGGTTTGTGCCCTTTAGTACCATAGGCTCAGAAATCATTTTGGACGAACCCAATGGTACTCCTAGGTGATGGGGGTCAAGTGGAAGCTCGTTTCAGTCCGTTTGAAGATAGTGTTAGTATTAGTGCAAGATAGGTGCACGGTTTGTGCCGAACAAGGCTCTGAAATCATTTTGGAAGCACCCGATGGAACTCCTATGTGATGAGGCTCAAGTGAAATCTTGTTTCGGTCCGCTTTGGAGATAGTGTTAGTATTAGTGCAAGATAGGTGCATGGTTTGTCCCAAACAAGGCTCGAAATCATTTTGACCGCACCCGATGGAACTCCTTGGTGACGAGGCTCAAGTGGAATCTCGCTTTTCGGTCTTTGGAGATAGTGTTAGTGTCGGTGCAAGATAGGTGCACGGTTATGCCTTTAGTACCGTAGGCTTAGAAATCATTTTGGACGCACCCAATGGTACTCCTAGGTGATGGGGGTCAAGTGGAAGCTCGTTTCAGTCCGTTTGGAGATAGTGTTAGTATTAGTGCAAGATAGGTGCACGTTTTGTGCGTAACAAGGCTTGGAAATCATTTTGAAGCACACCGATGGAACTCCTAGGTGACGAGGCTCAAGTGGGATCTCTGTTTTTGGTCTGTTTGGAGATAGTGTTAGTGTCGGTGCAAGATAGGTGCACGGTTTTGCGCCTTTAGTACCATAGGCTCAGAAATCATTTTGGACGAACCCAATGGTACTCCTAGGTGATGGGGGTCAAGTGGAAGCTCGCTTTTTCAGTCCGCTTGAAGATAGTGTTAGTATTAGTGCAAGATAGGTGCAACGGTTTGTGCCGTAACAAGGCTCTGAAATCATTTTGAAGCACCCGATGGAACTCCTAGGTGACGAGGCTCAAGTGGAATCTCATTTCGGTCTGTTTGGAGATAGTGTTAGTGTTAGTGCAAGATAGGTGCACGGTTTGCACGGTTTGTTCCAAACAAGGCTCGAAATCATTTTGACCGCACCCGATGGAACTCCTGGTGACGAGGCTCAAGTGGAATCTCGTTTCGGTCTGTTTGGAGATAGTGTTAGTGTTAGTGCAAGATAGGTGCACGGTTTGTGCTCTTTTAGTACCGTAGGCTTAGAAATCATTTTGGACGCACCCAATGGTACTCCTAGGTGATGGGGGTCAAGTGAAGCTCTTGTTTCAGTCCATTTGGAGATAGTGTTAGTATTAGTGCAAGATAGGTGCACGCACTTTGTGCCAAACAAGGCTTGGAAATCATTTTGACGCACACGATGGAACTCCTAGGTGACGAGGCTCAAGTGGAATCTCTTGTTTCGGTCTGTTTGGAGATAGTGTTAGTGTCGGTGCAAGATAGGTGCACGGTTTTGCCCTTTAGTACCCATAGGCTAAGAAATCATTTTGGACGCACCCAATGGTACTCCTAGGTGATGGGGGTCAAGTGGAAGCTCATTTCAGTCCATTTGGAGATAGTGTTAGTATTAGTGCAAGATAGGTGCACGATTTGTGCCGTAACAAGGCTTGGAAATCATTTTTGGAAGCACACAATGGAACTCCTAGGTGACGAGGCTCAAGTGGAATCTTGTTTCGGTCTGTTTGGAGATAGTGTTAGTGTGCAAGGTGCAAGATAGGTGCACGGTTTTCATTTTCTTTAGTACCATAGGCTCAGAAATCATTTTGGACGTGCAAACCCAATGGTACTCCTAGGTGACGAGGGTCAAGTGGAAGCTCGTTTCAGTCCATATTTGGAGATAGTGTTAGTATTAGTGCAAGATAGGTGCACGGTTTCCAAAGTAACAAGGCTAGAAATCATTTTGAAGCACCCGATGGAACTCCTAGGTGACGAGGCTCAAGTGGAATCTCGTTTCGGTCTGTTTGGAGATAGTGTTAGTATTCGGTGCAAGATAGGTGCACGGTTTGTTCCAAACAAGGCTCGGAAATCATTTTTGACCGCACCCGATGGAACTCCTAGGTGACGAGGCTCAAGTGGAATCTCGTTTCGGGTCTGTTTGGAGATAGTGTTAGTGTCGGTGCAAGATAGGTGCATGGTTTGCGCTTTTTAGTACCATAGGCTTAGAAATCATTTTGGACGCACCCAATGGTACTCCTAGGTGATGGGGGTCAAGTGGAAGCTCGTTTCAGTCCTGTTTGGAGATAGTGTTAGTATTAGTGCAAGATAGGTGTTTGTGTTTGTGCCGAACAAGGCTTGGAAATCATTTTGAAGCGCACACGATGGAACTCCTAGGTGACGAGGCTCAAGTGGAATCTTGTTTCGTCCGTTTGGAGATAGTGTTAGTATTAGTGCAAGATAGGTGCACGGTTTGTTCCAAACATGGCTCGGAAATCATTTTGGACGCACCCTATGGAACTCCTAGGTGACGAGGCTCAAGTGGAATCTCGTTTCGGGTCCGCTTTTGGAGATAGTGTTAGTATTAGTGCAAGATAGGTGCACGGTTTGTTGCAAACAAGGCTCGGAAATCATTTTGACCGCACACCATAGAACTCCTAGGTGACGAGGCTCAAGTGGAATCTCGTTTCGGTCCATTTGGATATAGTGTTGGTATTAGTGCAAGATAGGTGCACGGTTTGTGCCAAACGTACCATAGGCTCAGAAATCATTTTGGACGCACCCGATGGTACTCCTAGGTGACGAGGCTCAAGTGGATGCTTGTTTCAGTCCATTTGGAGATAGTGCTAATGTTGACGCAAGATAATTGCAAGTTTTGAAAACCGATTGTACCCTGGTCTCGAAAAAAATCATTTTGGACGCACCCGATGGAACTCCTAGGTGACGGGTTCATGTGGAATCTCGCTTTCGCTCTGTTTGGAGAGATAGTGTTAGTGTCGGTGCAAGATAGGTGCATGGTTTGTGCCTTTGGTACCGTAGAGGCTGAGAAATCATTTTGGACGCACCCAATGGTACTCCTAGGTGACGAGGCTCAAGTGGAAGCTCGTTTCAGTCTATTTGGAGATAGTGCTAATGTTGACGCAAGATAGGTGCACGGTTTGTGCGTAACAAGTCTCGAAATCATTTTGAACACACCCGATGGAACTCCTAGGTGACGGGGTCATGTGGAATTCGTTTCGGTCTGTTTGGAGATAGTGTTAGTGTCGGTGCAAGATAGGTGCACGGTTTTGCCCTTTAGTACCATAGGCTCAGAAATCATTTTGGACGAACCCAATGGTACTCCTAGGTGATGGGGGTCAAGTGGAAGCTCGTTTCAGGTCCGCTTGAAGATAGTGTTAGTATTAGTGCAAGATAGGTGCACGGTTTGTGCCGTAACAAGGCTGGAAATCATTTCGAAGCACCCGATGGAACTCCTAGGTGATGAGGCTCAAGTGAAATCTTGTTTTCGTCCGTTTGGAGATAGTGTTAGTATTAGTGCAAGATAGGTGCATGGTTTGTCCCAAACAAGGCTCGAAATCATTTTGACCGACCGCACCCGATGGAACTCCTTGGTGACGAGGCTCAAGTGGAATCTCGCTTTCGGTCTGTTTGGAGATAGTGTTAGTGTCGGTGCAAGATAGGTGCACGGGTTTGCTCTTTAGTACCGTAGCACCATAGGCTTAGAAATCATTTTGGACGCACCCAATGGTACTCCTAGGTGATGGGGGTCAAGTGGAAGCTCGTTTCAGTCCGTTTGGAGATAGTGTTAGTATTAGTGCAAGATAGGTGCACGATTTGTGCCGAAAACAAGGCTTGGAAATCATTTTGGAAGCACACGATGGAAACCTAGGTGACGAGGCTCAAGTGGAATCTCGTTTTCGGTCTATTTGGAGATAGTGTTAGTGTCGGTGCAAGATAGGTGCATGGTTTTGCCTTTAGTACCATAGGCTCAGAAATCATTTTGGACGAACCCAATGGTACTCCTAGGTGATGGGGGTCAAGTGGAAGCTCATTTCAGTCCATTTGAAGATAGTGTTAGTATTAGTGCAAGATAGGTGCACGGTTTGTGCTTTAACAAGGCTGGAAATCATTTTGGAAGCACCGATGGAACTCCTAGGTGACGAGGCTCAAGTGGAATCTCATTTCGGTCTGTTTGGAGATAGTTAGTTAGTGATAGGTGCAAGATAGGTGCACGGTTTGTTCCAAACAAGGCTCGAAATCATTTTGACCGCACCCGATGGAACTCCTAGGTGATGAGGCTCAAGTGGAATCTCGTTTCGGTCTGGAGATAGTGTTAGTATTCGGTGCAAGATAGGTGCACGGTTTGTGTTTTTAAAGTACCGTAGGCTTAGAAATCATTTTGACGCACCCAATGGTACTCCTAGGTGATGGGGCTCAAGTGGAAGCTCGTTTTAGTCCATTTGGAGATAGTGTTAGTATTAGTGCAAGATAGGTGCACGATTTGTGCCAAACAAGGCTTGGAAATCATTTTGACGCACACGATGGAACTCCTAGGTGACGAGGCTCAAGTGGAATCTCTGTTTCGGGTCTGTTTGGAGATAGTGTTAGTGTTAGTGCAAGATAGGTGCACGGTTTGTTGCCTTTAGTACCATAGGCTAAGAAATCATTTTGGACGCACCCAATGGTACTCCTAGGTGATGGGGGCTCAAGTGGAAGCTCATTTCAGTCTTTTTTTGGAGATAGTGTTAGTATTAGTGCAAGAAGATAGGTGCACGATTTGTGCCGTAACAAGGCTTGGAAATCATTTTGAAGCACACGATGGAACTCCTAGGTGACGAGGCTCAAGTGGAATCTCGTTTCGGGTCTGTTTGGAGATAGTGTTAGTGTTCGGTGCAAGATAGGTGCACGGTTTGCCTTTAGTACCATAGGCTCAGAAATCATTTTGGACGAACCCAATGGTACTCCTAGGTGACGGGGGTCAAGTGGAAGCTCGTTTCAGTCCATTTGGAGATAGTGTTAGTATTAGTGCAAGATAGGTGCACGTTTTTGTTTGTACTAACAAGGCTCTGAAATCATTTTGAAGCACCCGATGGAACTCCTAGGTGGTGACGAGGCTCAAGTGGAAATCTTGTTTTTCGGGTCTGCTTTGGAGATAGTGTTAGTAGTGTGGTGCAAGATAGCTGCACGGTTTGTTCCAAATAAGGCTCGGAAATCATTTTGACCTCACCCGATGGAACTCCTAGGTGACGAGGCTCAAGTGGAATCTCGCTTCGGTCTGTTTGGAGAGAGTGTTAGTGTCGGTGCAAGATAGGTGCATGGTTTTTGTTCTTTAGTACCATAGGCTTAGAAATCATTTTGGACGCACCCAATGGTACTCCTAGGTGATGGGGTCAAGTGGAAGCTCGTTTCAGTCCGTTTGGAGATAGTGTTAGTATTAGTGCAAGATAGGTGCACGGTTTGTGCCGAACAAGGCTTGGAAATCATTTTGGAAGCACACGATGGAACTCCTAGGTGACGAGGCTCAAGTGGAATCTTGTTTCGGTCCGTTTGGAGATAGTGTTAGTATTAGTGCAAGATAGGTGCACGGTTTGTTCTTTCCAAACAAGGCTTAGAAATCATTTTGACGCACCCAATGGAACTCCTAGGTGACGAGGCTCAAGTGGAATCTCGTTTCGGTCCGCTTTGGAGATAGTGTTAGTATTAGTGCAAGATAGGTGCACGGTTTGTTGCAAACAAGGCTCGAAATCATTTTGACCGCACACCATGGAACTCCTAGGTGACGAGGCTCAAGTGGAATCTCGTTTCGGTCCATTTGGATATAGTGTTAGTATTAGTGCAAGATAGGTGCACGGTTTGTGCCAAACGTACCATAGGCTCAGAAATCGTTTTGGACGCACCCGATGGTACTCCTAGGTGACGAGGCTCAAGTGGATGCTTGTTTCAGTCCGTTTGGAGATAGTGCTAATCTTGACGCAAGATAGGTGCACGGTTTTGCAACCGATTGTACCCTGAGGTCTCGAAAATCATTTTGGACGCACCCGATGGAACTCCTAGGTGTGACGGGTTCATGTGGAATCTCGTTTCGTTCTGTTTGGAGACAGTGTTAGTGTCGGTGCAAGATAGGTAAATGGTTTGCGCACTTTGGTACCGTAGGCTGAGAAATCATTTTGGACGCACCCAATGGTACTCTTAGGTGATGGGGGTCAAGTGGAAGCTCGTTTCAGTCCGTTTGGAGATAGTGTTAGTGTTGACGCAAGATAGGTGCACGGTTTGTGCCAAACGTAACAAGTCTCGAAATCATTTTGAACACACCCGATGGAACTCCTAGGTGACGAGGGTCATGTGGAATCTCGTTTCGGTCTGTTTGGAGATAGTGTTAGTGTTAGTGCAAGATAGGTGCACGGTTTGTTCCAAACAAGGCTCGGAAATCATTTTGACCGCACCCGATGGAACTCCTAGGTGACGAGGCTCAAGTGGAATCTCTCGTTTCGGGTCTGTTTGGAGATAGTGTTAGTGTTAGTGCAAGATAGGTGCACGGTTTGTTTTTAGTAACAAGGCTTAGAAATCATTTTTGACGCACCCAATGGAACTCCTAGGTGACGAGGCTCAAGTGGAAGCTTGTTTCAGTCCGCTTTGGAGATAGTGTTAGTATTAGTGCAAGATAGGTGCACGGTTTGTTGCAAACAAGGCTCGGAAATCATTTTGACCGCGCACCATGGAACTCCCTAGGTGACGAGGCTCAAGTGGAATCTCGTTTCGGTCCATTTGGATATAGTGTTGGTTTTAGTGCAAGATAGGTGCACGGTTTGTGCCAAACGTACCATATAGGCTCAGAAATCATTTTGGACGCACCCAATGGTACTCCTAGGTGACGAGGCTCAAGTGGATGCTTGTTTCAGTCCATTTGGAGATAGTGCTAATAATTAGTGCAACGCAAGATAATTGCAAGTTTTGCAAACCGAACAAGGTCTCGAAAATCATTTTGGACGCACCCGATGGAACTCCTAGGTGACGAGGGTTCATGTGGAATCTCGCTTTGTTCTGTTTGGAGATAGTGTTAGTGTCGGTGCAAGATAGGTGCATGGTTTTTGCGCCTTTGGTACCGTGAGGCTGAGAAATCATTTTGGACGCACCCAATGGTACTCCTAGGTGACGAGGCTCAAGTGGAAGCTCTCTTTTCAGTCTATTTGGAGATAGTGCTAATGTTAGTGCAAGATAGGTGCACGGTTTGTGCAGTAACAAGTCTCGAAATCATTTTGAACACACCCGATGGAACTCCTAGGTGACGAGGGTCATGTGGAATTTGTTTCGGTCTGTTTGGAGATAGTGTTAGTGTCGGTGCAAGATAGGTGCACGGTTTTTGCCCCTTTAGTACCATAGGCTCAGAAATCATTTTTTGGACGAACCCAATGGTACTCCTAGGTATGGGGGGGTCAAGTGGAAGCTCGTTTCAGTCCGTTTGGAGATAGTGTTAGTATTAGTGCAAGATAGGTGCACGGTTTGTGCCGTAACAAGGCTTGGAAATCATTTTGGAAGCACCCGATGGAACTCCTAGGTGACGAGGCTCAAGTGGAATCTTGTTTCGTCCATTTGGAGATAGTGTTAGTATTAGTGCAAGATAGGTGCACGGTTTGTTCCAAACAAGGCTCGAAATCATTTTGACCACCCGATGGAACTCCTAGGTGACGAGGCTCAAGTGGAATCTCGCTTTCGGTCCGCTTTGGAGATAGTGTTAGTATTAGTGCAAGATAGGTGCACGGGTTTGTTGCAAACAAGGCTTAGAAATCATTTTGACCGCACACCATGGAACTCCTAGGTGACGAGGCTCAAGTGGAATCTTGTTTCGGTCCATTTGGAGATAGTGTTAGTATTAGTGCAAGATAGGTGCACGGTTTGTGGCAAACGTTCCATAGGGTCAGAAATCATTTTGGACGCACCCAATGGTACTCCTAGGTGACGAGGCTCAAGTGGATGCTTGTTTCAGTCCGTTTGGAGATAGTGTTAATCTTGACGCAAGATAATTGCAAGTTTTGCAACCGATTGTACCCTAGTCTCGAGAAATCATTTTGGACGCACCCGATGGAACTCCTAGGTGACGGGTTCATGTGGAATCTCGCTTCGGTCTGTTTGGAGATAGTGTTAGTGTCGGTGCAAGATAGGTGCACGGTTTGTGCCTTTAGTACCACAAGGCTTAGAAATCATTTTGGACGCACCCAATGGTACTCCTAGGTGACGAGGCTCAAGTGGAAGCTCGTTTCAGTCTATTTGGAGATAGTGTTAGTATTAGTGCAAGATAGGTGCACGTTTGTGCCAAACAAGGCTTGGAAATCATTTTGACGCACCCGATGGAACTCCTAGGTGACGAGGCTCAAGTGGAATCTTGCTTCGGTCTGTTTGGAGATAGTGTTAGTGTAGTGTTGGTGCAAGATAGGTGCACGGTTTTGCCTTTAGTACCATAGGCTTAGAAATCATTTTGGACGAACCCAATGGTACTCCTAGGTGATGGGGGTCAAGTGGAAGCTCGTTTCAGTCCATTTGAAGATAGTGTTAGTATTAGTGCAAGATAGGTGCACGGTTTGTGCCTTTAGTAACAAGGCTGGAAATCATTTTGAAGCACCCGATGGAACTCCTAGGTGACGAGGCTCAAGTGGAATCTTGTTTCGGTCGCTTTTGGAGATAGTGTTAGTATTAGTGCAAGATAGGTGCACGGTTTGTGCCAAACAAGGCTTGGAAATCATTTTGAACGCACCCGATGGAACTCCTAGGTGACGAGGCTCAAGTGGAATCTCGCTTTGGTCTGTTTGGAGATAGTGTTAGTGTCGGTGCAAGATAGGTGCACGGTTTGTGCCTTTAGTACCGTAGAGGCTTAGAAATCATTTTGGACGCACCCAATGGTACCCTAGGTGATGGGGTCAAGTGGAAGCTCGTTTTCAGTCCATTTGGAGATAGTGTTAGTATTAGTGCAAGATAGGTGCACGATTTGTGCGTAACAAGGCTTGGAAATCATTTTGAAGCACCCGATGGAACTCCTAGGTGACGAGGCTCAAGTGGAATCTGCTTTTTCGTCTGTTTGGAGATAGTGTTAGTGTCGGTGCAAGATAGGTGCATGGGTTTTGTGCCTTTAGTACCATAGGCTTAGAAATCATTTTGGACGCACCCAATGGTACTCCTAGGTGATGGGGGTCAAGTGGAAGCTCGTTTCAGTCCGCTTGGAGATAGTGTTAGTATTAGTGCAAGATAGGTGCACGGTTTGTGCCGTAACAAGGCTTGGAAATCATTTTGAAGCACACCGATGGAACTCCTAGGTGACGAGGCTCAAGTGGAATCTTGTTTCGTCCATTTGGAGATAGTGTTAGTATTAGTGCAAGATAGGTGCACGGTTTGTTCCAAACATGGCTCGGAAATCATTTTGACCGCACCCGATGGAACTCCTAGGTGACGAGGCTCAAGTGGAATCTCGTTTTCGTCCGCTTGGAGATAGTGTTAGTATTAGTGCAAGATAGGTGCACGGTTTGTTGCAAACAAGGCTCGAAATCATTTTGACCGCACACCATAGAACTCCTAGGTGACGAGGCTCAAGGAATCTCTTTTTCGTCCATTTGGATATAGTGTTGGTATTAGTGCAAGATAGGTGCACGGTTTGTGCCAAACGCACTACCATAGGCTCAGAAATCATTTTGGACGCACCCGATGGTACTCCTAGGTGACGAGGCTCAAGTGGATGCTTGTTTCAGTCCATTTGGAGATAGTGCTAATGTTGACGCAAGATAATTGCAAGTTTTGCAACCGATTGTACCCTGGTCTCGAAAAAATCGTTTTGGACGCACCCGATGGAACTCCTAGGTGACGGGTTCATGTGGAATCTCGCTTCGCTCTGCTTTGGAGACAGTGTTAGTGTGGTGCAAGATAGGTGCATGGTTTGCGCCTTTGGGTACCCAGAGGCTGAGAAATCATTTTGGACGCACCCAATGGTACTCCTAGGTGACGAGGCTCAAGTGGAAGCTCGTTTCAGTCTATTTGGAGATAGTGCTAATGTTGACGCAAGATAGGTGCACGGTTTGTGCAGAACAAGTCTCGGAAATCATTTTGAACACACCCGATGGAACTCCTAGGTGACGTGGGTCATGTGGAATTCGTTTCGGTCTGTTTGGAGATAGTGTTAGTGTCGGTGCAAGATAGGTGCACGGTTTGCACCCTTTAGTACCATAGGCTCAGAAATCGTTTTGGACGAACCCAATGGTACTCCTAGGTGATGGGGGTCAAGTGGAAGCTCGTTTCAGTCCGTTTGAAGATAGTGTTAGTATTAGTGCAAGATAGGTGCACGGGTTTGCAGCGTAACAAGGCTCTGAAATCATTTCGGAAGCACCCGATGGAACTCCTATGTGATGAGGCTCAAGTGAAATCTTGTTTCGGTCCGTTTGGAGATAGTGTTAGTATTAGTGCAAGATAGGTGCATGGTTTGTCCCAAACAAGGCTCGGAAATCATTGTGACCGCACCCGATGGAACTCCTTGGTGACGAGGCTCAAGTGGAATCTCGCTTCTCGTTTCTGCTGTTTGGAGATAGTGTTAGTGTCGGTGCAAGATAGGTGCACGGTTTGCGCCCTTTAGTACCAAACAGAGGCTTAGAAATCATTTTGGACGCACCCAATGGTACTCCTAGGTGATGGGGGTCAAGTGGAAGCTCGTTTCAGTCCGTTTGGAGATAGTGTTAGTATTAGTGCAAGATAGGTGCACGATTTGTGCCGAACAAGGCTTGGAAATCATTTTGGAAGCACACGATGGAACTCCTAGGTGACGAGGCTCAAGTGGAATCTCGTTTCGGTCTGTTTGGAGATAGTGTTAGTGTCGGTGCAAGATAGGTGCACGGTTTTGCCTTTAGTACCATAGGCTCAGAAATCATTTTGGACGAACCCAATGGTACTCCTAGGTGATGGGGGTCAAGTGGAAGCTCGTTTCAGTCCGCTTTGAAGATAGTGTTAGTATTAGTGCAAGATAGGTGCACGGTTTGTGCCAAACAAGGCTCTGAAATCATTTCGAAGCACCGATGGAACTCCTAGGTGACGAGGCTCAAGTGGAATCTTGTTTCGGTCTGTTTGGATATAGTGTTAGTATTAGTGCAAGATAGGTGCACGGTTTGTTCCAAACAAGGCTCAGAAATCATTTTGACCGCACCCGATGGAACTCCTTGGTGACGAGGCTCAAGTGGGAATCTCTTCTTTCGGTCTGTTTGGAGATAGTGTTAGTGTCGGTGCAAGATAGGTGCACGGTTTGCCGCTTTAGTACCGTGAGGCTTAGAAATCATTTTGGACGCACCCAATGGTACTCCTAGGTGATGGGGGTCAAGTGGAAGCTTGTTTCAGTCCGCTTTGGAGATAGTGTTAGTATTAGTGCAAGATAGGTGCACGATTTGTGCCAAACAAGGCTTGGAAATCATTTTGAAGCACACGATGGAACTCCTAGGTGACGAGGCTCAAGTGGAATCTTGTTTCGGTCTGTTTGGAGATAGTGTTAGTGTCGGTGCAAGATAGGTGCATGGTTTGTGCCCTTTAGTACCATAGGCTAAGAAATCATTTTGGACGCACCCAATGGTACTCCTAGGTGACGGGGTCAAGTGGAAGCTTGTTTCAGTCCATTTGGAGATAGTGTTAGTATTAGTGCAAGATAGGTGCACGATTTTGTGCCGTAACAAGGCTTGGAAATCATTTTGGACAGCACCGATGGAACTCCTAGGTGACGAGGCTCAAGTGGAATCTGTTTCGGTCTGTTTGGAGATAGTGTTAGTAGTGTCGGTGCAAGATAGGTGCACGGTTTGTGTTCTTTAGTACCATAGGCTCAGAAATCATTTTGGACGAACCCAATGGTACTCCTAGGTGACGGGGTCAAGTGGAAGCTCGTTTCAGTCCATTTGGAGATAGTGTTAGTATTAGTGCAAGATAGGTGCACGTTTGTTGGAACTCCGCAAAACAAACAAGGCTCAGATGGAAATCATTTGGAAGCACCCGATGGAACTCCTAGGTGACGAGGCTCAAGTGGAATCATTTTGTTTCAATGGGTCTGTTTGGAGATAGTGTTAGTGTTAGTGCAAGATAGGTGCAGTTTGTTTGTTCCAAACAAGGCTCGGAAATCATTTTGACCGCACCGATGGAACTCCTAGGTGACGAGGCTCAAGTGGAATCTCATTTCGGTCTGTTTGGAGATAGTGTTAGTGTCGGTGCAAGATAGGTGCATGGTTTTGCCTTTAGTACCCATAGGCTTAGAAATCATTTTGGACGCACCCAATGGTACTCCTAGGTGACGGGGTCAAGTGGAAGCTCGTTTCAGTCCATTTGGAGATAGTGTTAGTATTAGTGCAAGATAGGTGCACGGTTTGTGCGTAACAAGGCTGGAAATCATTTTGGACGCACCCGATGGAACTCCTAGGTGACGAGGCTCAAGTGGAATCTTGTTTTCGGTCTGTTTTGGAGATAGTGTTAGTATTAGTGCAAGATAGGTGCACGGTTTGTTCCAAACAAGGCTCGGAAATCATTTTGACCGCACCCGATGGAACTCCTAGGTGACGAGGCTCAAGTGGAATCTCGTTTCGGTCCATTTGGAGATAGTGTTAGTATTAGTGCAAGATAGGTGCACGGTTTGTGCCAAACGTACCATAGGCTCAGAAATCATTTTGGACGCACCCGATGGTACTCCTAGGTGACGAGGCTCAAGTGGATGCTTGTTTCAGTCCATTTGGAGATAGTGTTAGTGTTAGTGCAAGATAGGTGCACGGTTTTGCACGCAAGAATCGATTGTAACAAGTCTTGGAAATCATTTTGACGCACCGATGGAACTCCTAGGTGACGTGGTTCATGTGGAATCTCGTTTCGGTCTGTTTGGAGATAGTGTTAGTGTCGGTGCAAGATAGGTGCACGGTTTGCGCCTTTAGTACCGTAGGCTTAGAAATCATTTTGGACGCACCCAATGGTACTCCTAGGTGATGGGGGTCAAGTGGAAGCTCGTTTCAGTCTATTTGGAGATAGTGTTAGTATTAGTGCAAGATAGGTGCACGGTTTGTGCGTAACAAGGCTTGGAAATCATTTTGAAGCACACGATGGAACTCCTAGGTGACGAGGCTCAAGTGGAATTGTTTCGGTCTGTTTGGAGATAGTGTTAGTGTCGGTGCAAGATAGGTGCACGGTTTTGCCTTTAGTACCATAGGCTCAGAAATCATTTTGGACGAACCCAATGGTACTCCTAGGTGATGGGGGTCAAGTGGAAGCTCGTTTCAGTCCATTTGGAGATAGTGTTAGTATTAGTGCAAGATAGGTGCACGGTTTGTGCATTTTAACAAGGCTCTGGAAATCATTTTGGAAGCACCCGATGGAACTCCTAGGTGACGAGGCTCAAGTGGAATCTTGTTTCGTCCGTTTGGAGATAGTGTTAGTATTAGTGCAAGATAGGTGCACGGTTTGTTCCAAACGGCTTGGAAATCATTTTGGACGCACCCGATGGAACTCCTAGGTGACGAGGCTCAAGTGGAATCTCTGTTTCGGGTCTGTTTGGAGATAGTGTTAGTGTTAGTGCAAGATAGGTGCACGGTTTTGCCTTTAGTACCGTGAGGCTTAGAAATCATTTTGACGCACCCAATGGTACTCCTAGGTGATGGGGGTCAAGTGGAAGCTCGTTTCAGTCCATTTGGAGATAGTGTTAGTCTTAGTGCAAGATAGGTGCACGGTTTGTGCCAAACAAGGCTTGGAAATCATTTTGGAAGCACACGATGGAACTCCTAGGTGACGAGGCTCAAGTGGAATCTCGTTTCGGTCTGTTTGGAGATAGTGTTAGTGTCGGTGCAAGATAGGTGCATGGTTTGTGCCCTTTAGTACCATAGGCTTAGAAATCATTTTGGACGCACCCAATGGTACTCCTAGGTGATGGGGGTCAAGTGGAAGCTCGTTTCAGTCCGTTTGGAGATAGTGTTAGTATTAGTGCAAGATAGGTGCACGGTTTGTGCCGGAACAAGGCTTGGAAATCATTTGGAAGCACACGATGGAACTCCTAGGTGACGAGGCTCAAGTGGAATCTTGTTTCGTCCGCTTTGGAGATAGTATTAGTATTAGTGCAAGATAGGTGCACGGTTTGTTCCAAACATGGCTCGAAATCATTTTGACCGCACCCGATAGAACTCCTAGGTGACGAGGCTCAAGTGGAATCTCGTTTCGGTCCGTTTGGAGATAGTGTTAGTATTAGTGCAAGATAGGTGCACGGTTTGTTGCAAACAAGGCTCAGAAATCATTTTGACCGCACACCATAGAACTCCTAGGTGACGAGGCTCAAGTGGAATCTCGCTTCGTCCATTTGGATATAGTGTTGGTATTAGTGCAAGATAGGTGCACGGTTTGTGCCAAACGCACCATAGGCTCAGAAATCATTTTGGACGCACCCGATGGTACTCCTAGGTGACGAGGCTCAAGTGCTCAAGTGCATGCTTGTTTCAGTCCATTTGGAGATAGTGCTAATGTTGACGCAAGATAATTGCAAGTTTTGCAACCGATTGTACCCTGGTCTCGAAAATCATTTTGGACGCGCACCGATGGAACTCCTAGGTGACGGGTTCATGTGGAATCTCGCTTCGCTCTGTTTGGAGAGAAAGTGTTAGTGTCGGTGCAAGATAGGTGCATGGTTTGCGCCTTTGGTACCGTAGGCTGAGAAATCATTTTGGACGCACACCCAATGGTACTCCTAGGTGACGAGGCTCAAGTGGAAGCTCGCTTTTCAGTCTATTTGGAGATAGTGCTAATGTTGACGCAAGATAGGTGCACGGTTTGTGCAGTAACAAGTCTCGAAATCATTTTGAACACACCCGATGGAACTCCTAGGTGACGTGGGTCATGTGGAATTTGCTTCGGTCTGTTTGGAGATAGTGTTAGTGTCGGTGCAAGATAGGTGCACGGTTTGCACCCTTTAGTACCATAGGCTCAGAAATCATTTTGGACAAACCCAATGGTACTCCTAGGTGATGGGGGTCAAGTGGAAGCTCTTTCAGTCCGCTTGAAGATAGTGTTAGTATTAGTGCAAGATAGGTGCACGGGTTTGCCGTAACAAGGCTCTGAAATCATTTTGGAAGCACCCGATGGAACTCCTATGTGATGAGGCTCAAGTGAAATCTTGTTTCGTCCGTTTGGAGATAGTGTTAGTATTAGTGCAAGATAGGTGCACGGTTTGTTCCAAACAAGGCTCGGAAATCATTTTGACCGCACCCGATGGAACTCCTTGGTGACGAGGCTCAAGTGGAATCTCGTTTCGGTCTGTTTGGAGATAGTGTTAGTGTCGGTGCAAGATAGGTGCACGGTTTGCGCCCTTTAGTACCTTAGGCTTAGAAATCATTTTGGACGCACCCAATGGTACTCCTAGGTGATGGGGGTCAAGTGGAAGCTCGTTTCAGTCCGTTTGGAGATAGTGTTAGTATTAGTGCAAGATAGGTGCACGATTTGTGCCGAACAAGGCTTGGAAATCATTTTGGAAGCACACGATGGAACTCCTAGGTGACGAGGCTCAAGTGGAATCTCGTTTCGGTCTGTTTGGAGATAGTGTTAGTGTCGGTGCAAGATAGGTGCACGGTTTGCTACCTTTAGTACCTTAGGCTTGGAAATCATTTTGGACGCACCCAATGGTACTCCTAGGTGATGGGGGTCAAGTGGAAGCTCATTTAAGTCCGCTTGTTTGGAGATAGTGTTAGTATTAGTGCAAGATAGGTGCACGGTTTGTGCCGTAACAAGGCTAACAAGGCTTAGAAATCATTTTCGAAGCACCCGATGGAAGTCCTAGGTGACGAGGCTCAAGTGGAATCTCATTTCGGTCTGTTTGGAGATAGTGTTAGTGTTAGTGCAAGATAGGTGCACGGTTTGTTCCAAACAAGGCTCGAAATCATTTTGACCGCACACTCGATGGAACTCCTTGGTGACGAGGCTCAAGTGGAATCTCGTTTCGGTCTGTTTGGAGATAGATAGTTAGTTAGTGTCGGTGCAAGATAGGTGCACGGTTTGCGCCTTTAGTACCATAGGCTTAGAAATCATTTTGGACGCACCCAATGATGGTCCTAGGTGATGGGGGTCAAGTGGAAGCTCGTTTTAGTCCGTTTGGAGATAGTGTTAGTATTAGTGCAAGATAGGTGCACGATTTGTGCCAAACAAGGCTTGGAAATCATTTCGGAAGCACACGATGGAACTCCTAGGTGACGAGGCTCAAGTGGAATCTCGTTTCGGTCTGTTTGGAGATAGTGTTAGTGTCGGTGCAAGATAGGTGCACGGTTTGCACCCTTTAGTACCTTAGACTAAGAAATCATTTTGGACGCACCCAATGGTACTCCTAGGTGATGGGGGTCAACTGGAAGCTCATTTCAGTCCGTTTGGAGATAGTGTTAGTATTAGTGCAAGATAGGTGCACGATTTGTGCCGAACAAGGCTTGGAAATCATTTCGGAAGCACACGATGGAACTCATAGGTGACGAGGCTCAAGTGGAATCTCGTTTCGGTCTGTTTGGAGATAGTGTTAGTGTCGGTGCAAGATAGGTGCACGGTTTGCGCCCTTTAGTACCATAGGCTCAGAAATCGTTTTGGACGAACCCAATGGTACTCCTAGGTGATGGGGGTCAAGTGGAAGCTCGTTTCAGTCCATTTGAAGATAGTGTTAGTATTAGTGCAAGATAGGTACACGGTTTGTGCCGAACAAGGCTCTGAAATCATTTCGGAAGCACCCGATGGAAGTCCTAGGTGACGAGGCTCAAGTGGAATCTCGTTTCGGTCTGTTTGGAGATAGTGTTAGTGTCGGTGCAAGATAGGTGCACGGTTTGTTCCAAACAAGGCTCGGAAATCATTTTGACCGCACCCGATGGAACTCCTTGGTGACGAGGCTCAAGTGGAATCTCATTTCGGTCTGTTTGGAGATAGTGTTAGTGTCGGTGCAAGATAGGTGCATGGTTTGCGCCCTTTAGTACCATAGGCTTAGAAATCATTTTGGACGCACCCAATGGTACTCCTAGGTGATGGGGGTCAAGTGGAAGCTCGTTTCAGTCAGTTTGGAGATAGTGTTAGTATTAGTGCAAGATAGGTGCACGGTTTGTGCCGAACAAGGCTTGGAAATCATTTCGGAAGCACACGATGGAACTCCTAGGTGACGAGGCTCAAGTGGAATCTTGTTTCGGTCCGTTTGGAGATAGTGTTAGTATTAGTGCAAGATAGGTGCACGGTTTGTTCCAAACATGGCTCGGAAATCATTTTGACCGCACCCTATAGAACTCCTAGGTGACGAGGCTCAAGTGGAATCTCGTTTCGGTCCGTTTGGAGATAGTGTTAGTATTAGTGCAAGATAGGTGCACGGTTTGTTGCAAACAAGGCTCGGAAATCATTTTGACCGCACACCATAGAACTCCTAGGTGACGAGGCTCAAGTGGAATCTCGTTTCGGTCCATTTGGATATAGTGTTGGTATTAGTGCAAGATAGGTGCACGGTTTGTGCCAAACGTACCATAGGCTCAGAAATCATTTTGGACGCACCCGATGGTACTCCTAGGTGACGAGGCTCAAGTGGATGCTTGTTTCAGCCCATTTGGAGATAGTGCTAATGTTGACGCAAGATAATTGCAAGTTTTGCACCGATTGTACCCTGGTCTCGAAAATCATTTTGGACGCACCCGATGGAACTCCTAGGTGACGTGGTTCATGTGGAATCTCGTTTCGGTCTGTTTGGAGATAGTGTTAGTGTCGGTGCAAGATAGGTGCATGGTTTGCGCCCTTTGGTACCGTAGGCTGAGAAATCATTTTGGACGCACCCAATGGTACTCCTAGGTGACGAGGCTCAAGTGGAAGCTCGTTTCAGTCTATTTGGAGAGATAGTGTTAGTGTTGACGCAAGATAGGTGCACGGTTTGTGCAGTAACAAGTCTTAGAAATCATTTTGAACACACCCGATGGAACTCCTAGGTGACGGGGGTCATGTGGAATCTTCGTTTCTGTTTGGAGATAGTGTTAGTGTTAGTGCAAGATAGGTGCACGGTTTGTTCCAAACAAGGCTTGGAAATCATTTTGACCGCACCCGATGGAACTCCTAGGTGACGAGGCTCAAGTGGAATCTCGTTTCGGGTCTGTTTGGAGATAGTGTTAGTGTTAGTGCAAGATAGGTGCACGGTTTGTTCTTTAGTACCGTAGGCTTAGAAATCATTTTGACGCACCCAATGGTACTCCTAGGTGATGGGGGTCAAGTGGAAGCTTGTTTCAGTCCGCTTTGGAGATAGTGTTAGTATTAGTGCAAGATAGGTGCACGGTTTGTTGCAAACAAGGCTCGAAATCATTTTGACCGCACACCATAGAACTCCTAGGTGACGAGGCTCAAGTGGAATCTCGCTTCGTCCATTTGGATATAGTGTTGGTTTTAGTGCAAGATAGGTGCACGGTTTGTGCCAAACGTACCATAGGCTCAGAAATCGTTTTGGACGCACCCAATGGTACTCCTAGGTGACGAGGCTCAAGTGGATGCTTGTTTCAGTTCATTTGGAGATAGTGCTAATCTTGACGCAAGATAGGTGCAAGTTTTGCAAACCGATTGTACCCTGGTCTCGAAAATCATTTTGGACGCACCGATGGAACTCCTAGGTGACGTGGTTCATGTGGAATCTCGTTTTGTTCTGTTTGGAGATAGTGTTAGTGTCGGTGCAAGATAGGTGGTGCATGGTTTGCGCCTTTGGTACCCAGTAGGCTGAGAAATCATTTTGGACGCACTCCAATGGTACTCCTAGGTGACGAGGCTCAAGTGGAAGCTCGTTTCAGTCCTATTTGGAGATAGTGCTAATGTTGAGTGCAAGATAGGTGCACGGTTTGTGCAGAACAAGTCTCTGGAAATCATTTTGAACACACCCGATGGAACTCCTAGGTGACGAGGGTCATGTGGAATCTCGCTTCGGTCTGTTTGGAGATAGTGTTAGTGTCGGGCAAGATAGGTGCACGGTTTATGCTCTTTAGTACCATAGGCTTAGAAATCATTTTGGACGAACCCAATGGTACTCCTAGGTGATGGGGGTCAAGTGGAAGCTCGTTTCAGTCCGCTTTGGAGATAGTGTTAGTATTAGTGCAAGATAGGTGCACGGTTTGTGCTTTAACAAGGCTTGGAAATCATTTCGAAGCACACGATGGAACTCCTAGGTGACGAGGCTCAAGTGGAATCTTGTTTCGGTCCATTTGGAGATAGTATTAGTATTAGTGCAAGATAGGTGCACGGTTTGTTCCAAACATGGCTCGGAAATCATTTTGACCGCACCCGATAGAACTCCTAGGTGACGAGGCTCAAGTGGAATCTCGTTTCGGTCCGTTTGGAGATAGTGTTAGTATTAGTGCAAGATAGGTGCACGGTTTGTTGCAAACAAGGCTCGGAAATCATTTTGACCGCACACCATAGAACTCCTAGGTGACGAGGCTCAAGTGGAATCTCGTTTCGGTCCATTTGGATATAGTGTTGGTATTAGTGCAAGATAGGTGCACGGTTTGTGCCAAACGTACCATAGGCTCAGAAATCATTTTGGACGCACCCGATGGTACTCCTAGGTGACGAGGCTCAAGTGGATGCTTGTTTCAGTCCATTTGGAGATAGTGCTAATGTTGACGCAAGATAATTGCAAGTTTTGCACCGAATGTACCCTGGTCTCGAAAAATCGTTTTGGACGCACCCGATGGAACTCCTAGGTGACGTTCATGTGGAATCTCGTTTCGTTCTGTTTGGAGACAGTGTTAGTGTCGGTGCAAGATAGGTGCATGGTTTGCGCCCTTTGGTACCGTAGGCTGAGAAATCATTTTGGACGCACCCAATGGTACTCCTAGGTGACGAGGCTCAAGTGGAAGCTCGTTTCAGTCTATTTGGAGATAGTGCTAATGTTGACGCAAGATAGGTGCACGGTTTGTGCAGAACAAGTCTCGGAAATCATTTTGAACACACCCGATGGAACTCCTAGGTGACGTGGGTCATGTGGAATTCGTTTCGGTCTGTTTGGAGATAGTGTTAGTGTCGGTGCAAGATAGGTGCACGGTTTGTTCCAAACAAGGCTCGGAAATCATTTTGACCGCACCCGATGGAACTCCTTGGTGACGAGGCTCAAGTTGAATCTCGTTTCGGTCTGTTTGGAGATAGTGTTAGTGTCGGTGCAAGATAGGTGCACGGTTTGCGCCCTTTAGTACCGTAGGCTTAGAAATCATTTTGGACGCACCCAATGGTACTCCTAGGTGATGGGGGTCAAGTGGAAGCTCGTTTCAGTCCGTTTGGAGATAGTGTTAGTATTAGTGCAAGATAGGTGCACGGTTTGTTGCAAACAAGGCTCGGAAATCATTTTGACCGCACACCATAGAACTCCTAGGTGACGAGGCTCAAGTGGAATCTCGTTTCGGTCCATTTGGATATAGTGTTGGTTTTAGTGCAAGATAGGTGCACGGTTTGTGCCAAACGTACCATAGGCTCAGAAATCGTTTTGGACGCACCCGATGGTACTCCTAGGTGACGAGTGATGAGGACATCCCTTCCATTGATACAACCACACCTGCTGCACAACAAGGTCCGATGACAAGAGCTTGAGCACGACAACTTAATTATCAGGTAAAGTCGTTCCTCGCTGTTCATACAAACTCGTCTCAGAATTGGATGCTACTAAATCATGGTGATGATTGTCTTATTCTTAGGAATGTTGGTCAAGACCCCATTGCCTCATGTTTAGACCCCATGATGAGGATGGAGCAGCCGAACAAGTGGGAATCATCATTAATGGGGCGCTCAGCTCATCTCGAGACAGCAGGAAACACTCCATTAAAAGTACCATAACTCCTTGATACGAGATCCAATGAAGCTGGTTTTTGACTTGTTGGAAAGAGCGCGTCGTTCTCTTTCACATGGGTCCAACCCCACTATCAGAATCTACCGAAGCTGTGCACAGCAAGCCAAAGGACGCACAGATGTGGCTTGGGCCTGGGCCTTGTAGTGACTACATCCCATTGAGGGATGCCTAGATTAGGGTTTCTCACTCCCCCTTGTGCTCTCCTCCTTATAAATAGAGCCAGCAGCCATCAGAATGAGGGTGGGTTTTGTTTAGATGCAAGATAGCTTTTGCTTCTTCCTTGTAAACGCGTGTGTCGGCTAGACCACCCGATTTGCTTGTTTCAAGACCCCAACTTGTGATTCAGATTCAGCCTTTGGCTTAAATCTGTGAGTTATTTGCTTGTTCATCTTGTTCTTGCTTGTTCTCGGTTGCTTGCAGGTTCATGGTGTTCTTGGCACGGCAAGAACATCACAATCGGAGCCGGTGTACCTGTTGCTAAGGCGCAGCAACCTTGTGGTTGTTGTAGTCGGACAGCCAACGTCGAATCCACCCCAAATCGAGTTTATCCACACTCACCAAAAGATCAGGAACAACCCCTTGTCCCATCATGTGGTAATCAGAGCAAGGTTCTTTGGTGAGTGATTTACCGTTCATTACTTTACCTATAGTCCAGAAATATAAAAATAGGATAGAACTGAAATTCCAAACACAAGTTTGAGCCTTGCTGATCTGCTTAGTTCTTTGCTTGTTGAGTTTGTGCTTTACATCGTGGTGTCAAGTGCTGGTTCTTAGGTTCTAATCCTTTAGAGTTTCGAGTTCTTGTCACGTTTTAGTCACCACACAATCCGCTGTTGCCTTCCCCCCCCCCCCACTTCAGCCGCTGCAATCTCCACCAATACCACCACCACCACCAACAAAAGCACCGCTGCTCTCTCCACCTTTTCGCTGAAACCCTCACCACCATCACTTTCAGCCGCGCCTACACAAACACTACCTTATGCACCTGTCCTTTTGGTGCAAATCTGAGTACACTCAGTTCTGAAAATAAGAGAGTTCAAATTGCATATTTGTACTACTTGTTGCAATCCTTATCCCTAGTAAAAGAAAGTCTATGCTACTTGCTGCATTCTTGTTATAATCATATTGCAAAAGTTCAGTTTGTGCGCTACTTGTCGAAAAGAAAAGAAAAGAAAAGAAAAGAAAAGAAAAGAAAATAGAAAAGAAAAAGAAAGGAAAAGGAGGAAAGAAAGAAAGAAAGAAAGAAAGAAAGAAAAAAAAGAAGGGTTAAGTTGATGCTATTTACTCTCATCATTTCCATTGTTTGCTACTGTCCGGTGACAACATTTGTGTCTAGGCTCGCGTCTCTAGCACGGGTTAGCCTAGGACCAGCACGATACTATCTTTGAACACTTATTCAACTTGCATTGACTAACGTGGTTCCAGTTGTACCTTGATTTTTTAAGCCACCTACAGCTCCACAAATTATCTACAACGTCACAGGGTTCTACTTGCTACTACTTGTGTTGTTCTTGTCGTAGCCAACACCATCTGCATAGCAAGGTAAGGACATGTAAGAACTCGGTTGCACATGCTGAGAGAATGAAAATTGTTGCCACCTAATTCAATTAGTTGGTAGGACATATTTTCTTGTGATTCCCTTGCTACATACTAACCATGGCAGGGGAAGGTGAAAGGACCCCTCCACAATCACCTCGATCAAAAGCCTTGCTGCAACACTTTGAACGCAAAGTGAGGCTCCATGCTGAACACCTTGATGAGGATGTTCGTGTCACCAATGAGCGCCTTGGTCAATTGGAGATGGCTCAGATTGAGACCAACACCAAGTTGGCTTCCTTGGAAGGCACTCTTGGTTCTGTTAATACATCTCTTGTAGGTGTCTTGGAGCGATTGGAGAGGATGGAACAGAATCGCTGTGATGGTTTCGAACGACGCAATCACAACAACAACAACAACACCATGGGCAGTGCTGCTGGTCATGATGAAGAAGAATATGCAGCGGACACTGAGCTTGATGAGGAGCTGAATGGTCATCGACGATCGAACAACATCGCCGCCGCCATGAGACAGGTCCTCGCCGACCACGGCAAGAGGTACGTGCCGATGACTCATTTGGCAAGATTAAATTCACCATACCTGCTTTTGATGGGAGGTATAATCCTGATATGTACCTTAGTTGGGAATTAGCTGTTGATCAGAAATTTACTTGCCATGATTTCCCTGAGGACAAACGTGTTAGGGCTGCAACTAGTGAGTTTACTGACTTTGCCTCTGTTTGGTGGTCTGAATACCATCGTGAAGAACCCAAATAACACACCAACTTGGGATGCTTTTGAAACGGGTCATGCGGGCCAGATTTGTTCCTTCTTATTATGCCCGTGATCTTTTACATAAGTTGCAACAATTGAGGCAAGGATCCAAATCTGTAGAAGAGTACTATCAAGAGCTACAAATGGGTATGCTTCGTTATGCGGGCTAGAGGAAAATGAGGATGGTGCCATAGCTAGATTTATGGGTGGGCTGAACCGGGAGATTCAGGACATTCTAGCTTATAAGGAATATAATTCTGTCAATCGCTTATTTCACCTTGCTTGTAAAGCTGAACGAGAAGTGCAGGGACGACGAGCCAGCATGAGGGCTAACATTCCTGCAGGTCGTGCTAGCCCATGGACACCCTCCAATGCTGCTGCACCGTCAACGCTGCACCCCCACAATCTTCCTCGACCATCAAGCCACGCTCCTCTACAACAAATTCTGTACCATGCCCAAGTGAACCAACTAGAGGAGCAACGGCTACATCTGCCAAGAGTTCATCCTCGGTGGTATCCATGGGGAGAACAAGGGATATTCAGTGCCTACGCTGCAAAGGATATGGCCACATACGTAAGGACTGCCCAAGCACACGTGTGATGATTGTGCGAGCTGATGGTGGGTATTCCTCTGCTAGTGATTTTGATGAAGAAACATATGCTTTGTTTGCTGCTAACAATGTAGCGGAAGGAGATGATTTCCAACAAGACGAAGAGCACATTAGGGCTGAAGCTGCTGAGCACTATGAGAGCCTCATGGTGCAGCGGGTGCTAAGTGCCCAAATGGAGAGGGCTGAACAAAATCAGCGCCACACTTTGTTTCAAACCAAGTGTGTGATCAAGGAACGCTCTTGCCGTGTGATCATAGATGGAGGAAGCTGCAACAACTTGGCAAGTGCTGAAATGGTGGAGAAGCTTTCATTGAGCACAAAACCACACCCGCAGCCTTACTACATTCAGTGGCTTAACAGCAGCGGCAAGGTGAAGGTAACCCGATTGGTAAGGGTAGAGTTTGCCATTGGTTCTTATTATGATTCCATTGACTGCGATGTTGTGCCTATGCAAGCATGCTCTATGTTGTTGGTAGACCATGGCAGTTTGATAAAAATTCCTTGCACTCTGGTAAAACAAATCAATACTCTTTTGTGCATAATGACAAGAAGATTGTGTTGCACCCCATGTCCCCTGAGTCTATTCTAAGAGATGAACTTGCTAGATCTAGCAAACTTAAGAATCAGGCTGTTGCTAGTGAAAATCAGATTGTCGCTAATGAACTTGAGAAACATAAGAAGAAGTCTAGCAAATCTGTTCATCATAATAAAAATGAGATCAAGCTGAAAGGCTCTTGTTACTTTGCCACCAAATCTGATTTGGATGAGATTGATGATGCTAGTACTACTGTTTGCTATGCTTTGGTTTGCAAAGAAACTTTATTTTCACCGAAGATACATATATTTCTTTTGCCTCCTGCTGTCACTAATCTTTTGCAGGAGTATGCCGATGTTTTTCCAAAGGAGGTACCACCGGGCTGCCACCAATTCGAGGGATTGAACACCAGATTGACCTCATCCCTGGGGCTTCCTTGCCTAATCGCGGCGCCAGATAGGACCAACCCGGATGAGACAAAAGAGATTCAGAGACAAGTACAAGAATTGCTCAACAAAGGTTATGTGCGTGAGTCTCTTAGCCCTTGTGCCGTTCCCTGCTTTTTAGTTCCTAAGAAGGATGGATCATGGCGCATGTGTGTTGATTGTAGAGCGATAAACAACATCACAATCAGATATCGTCATCCTATTCCAAGGTTAGATGATATGCTTGATGAATTGAGTGGCTCAATTGTGTTCTCTAAAATTGATTTGCGTAGTGGTTACCACCAGATTCGTATGAAGCTAGGAGATGAATGGAAAACAGCGTTTAAAACTAAGTTTGGTTTATATGAATGGCTTGTCATGCCCTTTGGATTGACTAATGCACCCAGCACTTTCATGAGATTAATGAACGAGGTTTTACGCTCTTTTATTGGCAGATTCGTGGTGTTATACTTTGATGACATCTTGATATATAGTAGATCATTAGAGGAACATCTTGATCTTTTGCGTGCCGTTTTCAATGCTCTACGGGATGCACACTTGTTTGGCAATCTTGAGAAGTGCACCTTTTGCACAGATCGAGTCTCTTTTCTTGGATATGTTGTGACACCGCAGGGAATCGAAGTTGATCAAGCCAAGGTTGAGGCCATACACAGCTGGCCTGTTCCCTGCACGGTCACACAAGTGCGGAGTTTTCTAGGACTTGCTGGTTTCTACCGTCGATTTGTGAAGGACGTCAGCACCATTGCAGCCCTGCTGCATGAACTCACCAAGAAGGGTGCAACCTTCACTTGGGCTGCAGCCCAACAGGATGCTTTCAACACGCTCAAAGATAAGTTAACTCATGCACCTTTACTCCAACTTCCTGATTTCAACAAAACCTTTGAGCTTGAATGTGATGCTAGTGGAATTGGGTTGGGTGGTGTGCTATTACAAGAGGGAAAACCTGTGGCGTATTTCAGTGAAAAGTTGAGTGGCCCTAATTTGAACTATTCTACTTATGATAAGGAATTGCTTGCTCTAGTTCGGACTTTGGAAACATGGCAGCATTATTTGTGGCCCAAAGAGTTTGTCATACATTCTGATCATGAATCTTTGAAACACATCCGTAGTCAAGCAAAACTGAACCGTAGACATGCCAAGTGGGTTGAATTCATTGAGTCCTTTCCTTATGTCATCAAACACAAAAAGGGGAAGGAAAATATAATTGCCGATGCTTTGTCTAGACGTTACACCATGCTTTCACAACTTAACTTTAAAATCTTTGGTTTGGAAACTATTAAGGAACAATATGCACATGACAATGATTTCAAAGATGTATTGCTGAATTGCCAAGAGGGGAAAACATGGAACAGATTTGTCCTCACCGACGGATTTGTCTTTAGAGCTAACAAGCTATGCATTCCAGCTAGCTCTGTGCGTTTGTTATTGTTGCAGGAAGCGCATGGAGGAGGACTCATGGGACATTTTGGTGTGAAAAAGACAGAGGACATCCTTGCTGGTCATTTCTTTTGGCCCAAGATGAGGAGAGACGTGGAGAGGTTCATTGCTCGCTGCACATGCCAGAAAGTTAAGTCACGCCTAATCCTCATGGTTTATACATGCCTCTTCCTATTCCAAGTGCACCGTGGGAAGATCAATGGACTTTGTTTTAGGACTGCCTAGAACAAAGAAGGGGAGGGATAGTGTGTTTGTTGTTGTGGACAGATTTTCTAAAATGGCACATTTCATACCATGTCATAAGAGCGATGATGCTACACATGTTGCTGATTTGTTCTTTCGTGAGATTGTTCGATTGCACAGTGTGCCTAACACCATTGTTTCTGATCGGGATGCAAAATTTCTTAGTCATTTTTGGAGAACTTTGTGGGCTAAGCTAGGGACTAAGCTTTTATTTTCCACTACTTGTCATCCCCAAACTGATGGACAAACTGAGGTTGTCAATAGAACATTATCTACTTTGCTTAGGGCTGTTTTGAAAAAGAACATAAAAATGTGGGAAGAGTGCTTGCCTCATGTTGAGTTTGCTTATAATCGTTCACAGCATTCTACCACTAAGAAAAGCCCTTTTGAGATTGTTTATGGGTTTGTGCCACGTGCTCCTATTGATTTGTTACCTCTTCCGACCTCGGAGCGAGTGAACTTTGATGCTAAACAATGTGCTGAACTGATCTTAAAATTGCATGAAACCACTAAAGAGAAAATAGAGTGCATGAATGCAAAGTATAAACTAGCTGGTAGTAAAGGGAAGAAACATGTCATTTTTGAACCTGGTGATCTAGTTTGGCTCCATTTGAGAAAAGATAGGTTCCCTGATCTGCGAAAGTCTAAGTCGCTGCCTAGAGCCGATGGTCCTTTTAAAGTGTTAGAAAGGATTAATGATAATGCGTACAAACTTGAGCTACTTGCAGCTTTTGGGGTTAGCCCCACATTTAACATTGCAGATTTGAAGCCATATTTGGGAGAAGAGGATGAACTAGAGTCGAGGACGACTCAAATGCAAGAAGGGGAGGATGATGAGGACATCCCTTCCATTGATACAACCACACCTGCTGCACAACAAGGTCCGATGACAAGAGCTTGAGCACGACAACTTAATTATCAGGTAAAGTCGTTCCTCGCTGTTCATACAAACTCGTCTCAGAATTGGATGCTACTAAATCATGGTGATGATTGTCTTATTCTTAGGAATGTTGGTCAAGACCCCATTGCCTCATGTTTAGACCCCATGATGAGGATGGAACAGCGAACAAGTGGGAATCATCATTAATGGGGCGCTCAGCTCATCTCGAGACAGCAGGAAACACTCCATTAAAAGTACCATAACTCCTTGATACGAGATCCAATGAAGCTGGTTTTGACTTGTTGGAAAGAGCGC